>VYZQ01021464.1:60401-81153 GCA_013400655.1 Mystacornis crossleyi
GTTACCCCTGATGTCCAAGCTACAACAAGCATACTCTTAAAGACTTATCTCACATCCAGGAAGACCAGAGGTATCCAGTCTACCTAACAGCATTGTACCTCCAGAGACGCCTTGCATGTGGGGCAGATTTCAAAGGTTGGCCACTGAGTGAGAAGTTATTCTTGCAGTGCTGTCATCTCGCCAAGAGGGAACATGGGTTTAAATGTGGCCAAAAAGGGATGACAAAAAGAGGTGGTAAGTATAAAATCAAATGCTGTCCTCTACCATACAGGATCTTCATTTTTTTTCTCTATTATCCACATGAAATAATATTATTAATTACCTTATTAAGACAGAGATTTTTCAAAGTTGCAGAAATTAACAGCTAAGAGGTACAGAGGAAAGACATAGAAAAGACCTAAATATTGACTAAATGAATTAATGCATACCATGAAATGTGGGTATTATAAAATGTAACAGGTAAGAAATTTTTAAAAAACTGCTTGCATCACTAAGTCTAGCCCTGTGAATTTTGTAACACAACTCCTCTACAAGTAATTTTAATCTGTAGCCAAATAGCTGTAGTTGCTGCTTTAGAAACTGCTTCAGCCTCCTACCTTAGTTATTTATGTCTCTGCTCTCCACAGCTCTGACTGAGACAAAAAAGTTCTAACATCTAAACTATTCTTTTCTTTGCTTCAGGCTACTATTCCATGCTTTACCATCTTTTGAGAACAAATAATTCCCTTCCTTCATTTATATGGTTACCTTGAAGTTATTTATAGCCAGTGCTCATGTCCCCCGAGCTCTCTATTATAGGCTATAAATATAGCTCCCTTAATCCCTTTTCATATGTTTTATCCTCTAGTATTTATATCAGATTTGTAATCTTTATATTTTCTTTTCATTTTCAACTCTTTGGACCACAACTACAGAGAGGATTGCAAATGAGTAGTGAAACAAAAAAAAATTGGTAATTTTAAATATGATCTGTTTATACCACTATAATTGTAAACACACGAGTCAAGACTGAAATGCATAAACTACTATAATTGCTTTAATCTCCTGATATTTTTAAAATGAGTTATTTTGAATTTAAAATTTCTAATCTTTTGTCTCAGCAAAAATTATTCTAGCCAAATGAGAGCCATGTAGGTAATTTTAAAAGAAAAAAGGGAAAGAGATATTCTTCCTCCATATGTTCTCTAAGAAACTATATCCCCCATTAACAGCCACAACTGAGCCAATTTTTGTTTAAACTTGATTTTTTTAAATCTCATAGACATTTACGGAGCAAATCAAGTTTGATGTAAACTGATTTTGTAAGATGCAGTTATGAGCTTTGAATTCTAATTGCATGCATACTTTGAAATACAAAAGCATAAAAAATTCTTTTAAAGGGTCAACAAAATGGTGGCTGAAAAAGGGCTTGGATTTTATTGGGGCTGTGACGCTTGGTACCAGTCAAGGATCTGGTCCACAGACTTATCTGGACTTGCAAAACATCCTTCACCAGGTGTCTCACTGGAATCTGTGTTCTGTTCTGTAACTTTATGTGAAGTTACAAGAACTTATAGCTGATCAGAAACAGTTTTAAAGATAAAAAACAGAAGGGAGATAAATATTCTTTTTGAATTTCAGAAAAGGTTGATAGTGTAGTGAGGCAACAGTAATTGCTATTTTAATAGAGGTCTGGAAAAAAGAATAATGGAAAAAAGATTGATTGGGTTAAAACCACAGATGAAACAAATCTCTTCAGGATATTTCATGGAAGGCTCTGAGGAATGCCAGAGGTACTAATAAAGCTTTGTGATAGGGAAACAAAATACAAGAGTTCACTTCATTTTTTGCATGTGCATGGTAATTTCTATTCGGAGGAATGAGTGGAATATACCTTACTGTGCTTCATTAACCTTAATATAACCTTAAAAACAGATGGCTGTCATTGCAGACAGCTCAGTGACAACATGTGGTCAATGTACAGCAGGAACCAAAACTGAAAAGTGCTGAAAGCAGGATAAAAGTAAGTTTTCATATTCATCAATGAGGCTTTGTCATCAGGAATACTCCAGTTCTGTTATCCCATCTCAAAGAAGGGAGCCATGTCACAAACAGGAAAAGACTAATTGGATTTAAGATGATTAAGAGCTTGGAAAGACTTCCATAAGTAGATGGAGCCTGATTTTCATTTGCACTACTATGCTTTTTTTGCATGGAACACATACTATTTATATCCACCTAAGCATCCATCCATCTATATTGGAAGAGGAAAACCATATAATAAATGAGAATTATTTGCATAACTACAGGCCTTCTGGGGAGTGCAAGTAAGGGTTACATTAAAACAAAGTAGATTTAGTGCAGAAATGTAAGATTAATATATACAGCCTTCCTCCTGCAGAAAGTAACTACTGTCTTGCAGGTAGGGTTTATAATTGCATTCAGAATCATGAAGTTTAAGCACCTGAACGTGTTATCTAAGGAAAACGATGAGTTTTCTTCCCTATACTGAGGGTTTAGACAATTAGTCAAATACCACCTCCTGAGAGCTGGTCACAACATGTTATTTCCTACATGATTGTCACTAACTAATGCTTCTAGTTCTCCATTCTGTCCCACTGGGGACACAGTTTGTGGCTGTCACCAGTTCAGATGTGCAGACTTTCACAGCAAAGCAACAGCGGTGAAAATCTCTCTCCTTTCAGATCTGGCATCTTCTGCTTTGGCTGTTACTGTGGAGAGCACAGTCATTTTGAAGGGTTCGGATCCAAAAAATGTCTGTACAGCCTTGTGCCAGCCACAAGACTCAAACTGTGCCTTCAACTTGAAACTGCACTCAGTTAGAAATTCATAGCAGCAACTGGGAAAATTATACGGTCCTTCTGATCGGCGTTTGCTAACATGTCAGCATCGGTTAGTTATTTTATGGTTTTAGTTTACATTGGGAAGTATTTGATACCATTACCTAAAGTAGCGACCAGGAAACAGCATCACTCAAAGGAAAATTTTTCTCCCATAACTTAATTGATATATTGATATTGATTTCCAGATTGTCTAGCAAGTCTAAGGACATACTAAAGCACACCTAGGTTACAAAACTACCACAAATAAAGAATGGACCAGAAATTGAATGCAAGAGCCATGAAGGCCTTCCTGGAACAAATGCTTCACTAGTACTGATACAGCTTCGAGATGATGACAACTACTGGTTCCAGTACATTCAATTTTGATGCAGGTTGCTAAGGCCAACAGAGATATAATACTCTACTTAATGCAAAACAATGTACATTTTTAGTGTATTTTCCTTTCACATTAACAGGTGAAATGTACCCTATGGATGATGAAAGGTAAATTATTGACAGTTTCACAGGGACAGAATTAGCATAAATTATATTTAATGGTAAAGTGCTATGTAGTTCACTGGAGTTTAACAAGGTGCTAATTGAGTGTGAAATTTTAGGCTCTGTCCTGTAAAAAGTTGAGAGAAGCAAGGTGAAATCTCCAGAAGATTTCCGAGGCAGAGGTTTAACGTATTTTGGGGCCACGGTATGCCACAGCTGAAATTGAGGGGAATGCTTGTGCCTCCCTTCCCCACTCGGGGCCCCTCTGACCCCAAGGATGATGCCCTCCTTCCCCACACTGCAGCACACACTGCAGTGGCTCAGGGACCTGGGGGTCATATTTAACCAAGATCAGCTCTTCATTCCACCAGTCCCAACAGACACATGAATACCTGAGTTGGTACAAGAGATGTGACTGTCCAGCAGAAGAACGAGGGCTCAGAAGAAAAGAATAATCCAGGTTTCTACACTCACTTGTCTTTATGAGTCTGCAGGACAACACTAAAGCCTATTTGGCTGCTAATGTTTTAAAACCTGCCACGCACCTAGAGCTCCTAATGACTACAAGAACAGACCTGCAATAATATTCCCTGGACGAAATAACAAAGGTCCTTAAGAATGAGTTCCCAAGGTCTTGGGAACAAATGTGCTGCTGCACCTTTGGGTATCTGCAGATGAAGAATGGCAGACATGAGGAGGTTTAAACAATGCACATCAGCCTCTGGTGGGCTGCTAGGCCTGTGGAAGGAAAATCACTTAGCCTCAGGCACTCATTCAAGCTTACCTCAACTAACTCGTGAAACCCAGAGTTCCCAAAATTTTTGACAGGTTTTAATATAGCCATACCGGAGTGTCCTCAGTGAGGAGAGGCAGAGTAAGACTGGTGATAAGGCAATACATATACATCTTTGTAAATACAGATGCACACCAGTGACAAGTAGATATGCATGACCAGTACCCAGAGAGAGGCATTCTTTCTTAGATGAGGTTTGAGATTTTTAGCCCATGGGTAATTTTTTTCTAAATATTCCCATTTCTAACCATGTATTTTCAAAACAAAATAGTTGTATCAAAATTTTGTATTTCAAAACAAAATGTCAGTATATCCTTAATTATCGATAGTATCATCATTACTTAATTCAGCTAAATTTGCATTCCTTCTTTATTTCTTTGCCTATAGACCTTTGATTTTGGCATTTGTAATTTCCCTTCTTAGTAAGTTCTCCAGCTGCCCTGTTATCACCCCTTGTAGACTGGCACAAATAGAAAAACAAACCCAGAAAAGAAGCACAGAGCTCAGAAAACTGCCTACTAGGTCAAGGAGAAAAGACAAGACAGGAACGGTGCAGCTGACACAGAGATGGAAATTTATGGCAAAGCTCTGCTGAGATTGCTCTGCAGGTTCTCCAGGAAAGTTGAGCTACATTTGGAGGGGAGGAGTTCAGGATGGTGAGATGCAGCAGAATGTGCAGTATGTGCATAAAAAATATGTGTCCTATACCTCTTCCTCTCACAAACCTCATTCTCAGACAAGAAAACAGAAGAAGAATCTCTAAAATGGCAAGAGAAATCCCTCAATACTAGCTTATGTGTCATTACAAGAGTAACACAGCCCTGGGTTGTTTTTAACAACTCTTGTTGATTCTAAAATATTCATACTCTCCCATGTATTCTTCATGATGGCATTAGAGATTTCTTTGACAGAAACTGCTCTCATCTCAGTTGATTGCTTTCTTAACTGTTCCCAACTGTATTTTTCCTGTGTTCATGGACAGTTAGAACTGTGCTTCAAAATCCCCTGGTTTCCACCTCCCACATAGTTCTCTTACATCTTCAGAGCCTTTCCCACCCTCCCTCACAACAGCATTTTAACAAATAGGAAGTACTTGGATAGCTCATTTCTGCCCTACTACTCCATTTATAAAATTCTCTCATAATTTCTTCAAATCTCTTTCTCTTCTGCCAGTCCTTCTTTCATACTCCTTGAGAAAACTTAAGTACAACTACTGTATCCTATGGAATTCTTTCTGTGATAACTACTGACAATTCTTAAAAGAAACACTAGAGTAAAACTTTCTTCCTCTTCTGAAAGAGATACTGTAGGAAAAACAGTGACAGCAAATAAAAGAATGCAAACTTTCTGATGTGTGCATGGGAACGAGCGGATGGATCTCTCTTTGGAGCCTGGAACAGTTTTGAGCATATGCCTGACACAGGCTGGAGAACTACTAGACCGAGCTAAAATGCTCTCCTGAATTTAGGTCCCACAAGATTTCAGCAGCTGCTGTGCAAGGATTTTTAGGACAAGCCTTTTGAAGCATCCTAGAAATTTCTATATAGTCCTTTAACATTATGTGCCTATCTGAAATAGGAGATATATTAATATAAAGACAGTATAAATACGAATACTGATGATTTTCCGTTTGCGATTTCTAACACCATTCTCTGCCTCATACTAATTCCATCACTATTTATGTTAGCATGAAATCTCAAAAATTCTAGGTACTTTACTTTATATTTCTTTCTGATACTGCAACACGTAAATTCTTTTAAGCACTTCAAAACTTCAAGGTCAGATTCAAATTAGAATAGAAAAAAATTTGAACAGTCCAGGATTTTTACATTTTTGTGTCTATTAAAAAAACGTTTCACAAGGCTTAGGAAAAATACACATTTTCAACAGGGATGTTTATCTAGAGACCAAGCAAGTAGATGCAGAGAAGTAAGAACGTACTGTCTCTGCAAGAAATGGAGTTATGCACAGGTAAATAAAAAGGCCAACACTAACATTTTTCTAAATGAGTACAAAACTCCAAAAAGAGTCTCTGTGTAAGATTAAGCACTAACAGTCTGTTTATCCTTCTCTCTCATATTGTTACAATACCAACAAGGTGGTGGCCTTGGGCACCAAGAAAGAAAAAGGAAACTTGGATTAAGAACAGAACAATTGGGGGAAATTATTAAATTAACATTAAGCCTGCTCATTATACCATTCCAGACTTCACTGAAATTGAATAACTGTGGTTCCTCCCTGTGGCATGCATACCTTCAACCACAGGGATCATGAAAGAGAACAATAGTCTTTGATTGTAAAAACATGATTTATGTACTTGGCATTTTCAAATAATTCATTCCGTTACTTCTCTTGTCTCCCTTTGATGATATTCAGTCTTATTACTAGAAAGAATATGTTATCATTAGAATAAAGTATACTGAATTTCTAGCACATTCATCTGCAAAAGGCTTGAATTCTTGGAGCTCATCATGTTTGTACACTCCACAAGTTGGAAGGAGTTTACAACCATGAGACACAAAACAAATAAAACAGATGTCTTGGCTATGCTCAGATTATACTAAACGCCAAAGTACCTTTACAGTCATGCACAGAACTGCCAGGCTGACAGGAAAAAAATGAGCTGCTTATTATATAATGGGAGTTAAACCAGCACCGTATCATTCAACCATGCACAGGCTCCCACCGATTTTGCAAGCCTTTTTATACCAGTAACATTTTAAAGCAGAACAAATCAGGTGCCCCCTGATTACACACAAAATCTGCACAAAGACAGAAACACACCATTTATTTGGAGCAGAAAACTAAAAAAGATGGAATTCATTAGATAATTATAACCCATTAGCATTTTCCTATTTTGTCAGTTGCCTGCTTCCTGAGCAACAACTGCAGGCAGAGGCTGTTCTGACACCCAGCTGAAGATCTGCTACTCTCCCATTTTTGCTGCTTTTTACTAAACTGCCACTAAAAGCTAAAAGCTTGCTCCTAGTTATACACATACAAACACAAAGATACCAGTGAACTTCCTTAGGAGAGAATGAGCCTCCCTGTGTTCTTGAACAACAACTCTGCTTTAGGTTTCAAGTTTTTCTACTGAACAGAAATGTTTGTGTAGGAGTCATAAGGAACAGTTTACTAAAAATCTGTCAATTTGCTGAAGCTTCCTGTTATGTCTTGTGAAAATCACGTAGAAGGCTACTCATACAGCAGACATCACTTTTATGTAATGAAACTAGATGGGTCCATTTTGGAGGAGCTTTGTGCATATGTGACATGTTCACACTGAACATGGAGCTTGACGGAGCCGACCCCTAAAAATAGCACCTGGTTATCCTTGTTCTCATCAGCAACCACAACCCCGTCTCAGCTCTGTCATTCAGTGCATCAATCTGGCACCCCTCTCCCTCCTCCAGAAGAGACAGAAGCAGTGGTACCCTGAGTTATCTTGTTTTAGGAGAGGTAAGATGTTTGCATCTGCTGCAAGCACACTATTTAAACAATATCCCTGCCCCTCAGCAGGCAGTTATCATGTTGTTTTGGCAGCAGGAAGGAATCTGTGGTTTTTCTTGAATGTTGCTCTTCTTTATTTAAACTACCAGAAATAAAGCAAAAATGACAGAATGCTCTGTCTATAAATAATCATTCCGGTGTACAGTTATATTAGGAGGTAACTCAGATGGCATGATAACGCCTAACAGGCTAATCTTAGACCTGTAATGCCATAAGATGAAAATAACTAGGCTAAGAATAACTGACCCAGAGGAGTCAGCCTGTTATAGAGATCTACAGAACAGGGCATTTTAGATTTTCATGTGTTTAACAATAATATCTGCCAGTTCGTTTCTCTACGATATTTTGTATTGTACCCAACATTTAAAACCCTACCCACAGCAGTAGTTGGGAAAGGTTAAAATGCAACACCTGAAATCTCCCCCATCATCTACACCAAAACCTGGAATGAATGTGCATGTTTTGCAGGCTGTCAATCTATTCTGCTTTCTCCCAGCTTTTGGTTTCTCTACAAAGACAGTGCAGAAGAGAGGGGCTGGGCAGTCGGCACAGAAACATGGGTCTGATTAAAGCTCTGGCAGTAGAAGAGTTACAAGCGTTCCATATATCAACTGCAAACCATAATGAACTAAGTGCATTCTGCACATAGTTTTACAGAAGGGAAGACTCTGGCTGAAACTGTGTGTTTGAGTGCAGTGCAAACCAGTAGGTGTTATAAAGCTGAACAGCTAAAGCAATAAATGGCTGAAGTAAAAAGCTGTTTTCCAATAAAGAGATTTAGTTCAACACACTGAAGAGAGGGGAGTTAGTGTCCTAGCGCCAGTATTAGAGAACCTTTGTACTAAATGTTGTGTTTAAGGGTCTCTGAAAAGTACTGAAAGAGGTTTTGAACTAATGCTTTGCATAGTTTTTTTATTTACTTTCCAGCTTTTCTAACTTGCTATTCTTGTCAATCTTGTACTTTTAATTTCAGGCTTTTCTCACCATCTATAAATATACCTCCTAATACAAAGCAAGACCATCACGCAACCACATAACATCAGAAGCTGGGACTTGAATAAAAAAAAAACAAAAGAAAAAGGCAGTGTTATAGCATTAGTTGTTACAGCATTAGACACATGAAATTGGCATCACTGATCAATGTCTTCTCAACAATGTAAAACAGAAAAAGCAGCTTCATTCCATTTTACCATGTTTTTTGTTCACCTGAATTCATAACCGAAGTTTTGCCCAGCATACACTGCAGGGGAGAGCCTCTACTCAAAATCAATGAAATTTTAACTATGTAAGACCTGCAGGTCTGTGTTGCTTGTTTCTTCTCATTGTACTAACTGTATATGGTTAAGGCCTTACACTGCCCTAACAATTAATTCAAATACTTCAGCAACTACAATGAAACACCAGATTATTTTGTACCTCACCTTGACAACAGGCACTGAAAGAGCCACTCCAGTTGTTATCCAGAACTTCCCAGTGCTGAATTTTCACACTCAATTTTTTCATTACTCTGAAGAGAACCACAAAACTCAGCATATTTATTATCATTCTTTCTGCTCTCTTACTGCCTGAGATAACATAAATGCAGCATTTGGTATCTGTAAGAAGTTTACCTGATTGAGACATGCAAATATGTCAAGTTTTTCATGAGTATCAGAGCACAACTTTAAATGAACTTGCTTTCTGCAGGTTCTCCACAGGAAAAGGTGAGCAGCTGAAGGTTTTGTTCCGGGGGGAAAAAAAAAAAAAAAAGGAAAAAAAAAAAAGAAAAAAAGAAAAATAATGGGAGAGCAAATACTGAAGAACTTTCCCTGAAGGCAATATAAATCCATGTGTAAAGCAAACCACGTGTATACAAGGTCATGCAGACACATGATAGATACAACATATAAGACAAACTGTGTGCACTGGGGTTTACTGAGGGAAGATCGCTCATGAGGACCTGTCAACCCACGTACAGCATGATGCATGCAGCAGTGATTCTGTCATTTATAATCAAGTGACACAGCTTACATTTCCTGACTGGTGCAGAGAACAAACATTCACTACATCCACTTGCTACATTTGTGAAACTGAAGGTATTTTACAAGCCTGTAGGTAGATGAAGGCGATCAAATTAATCATTCTGGACCATTATATTCCCTTTAGAATAGTTTTGTTTCATCGATTCCTGATCCTGCCAGGTATCATTTACTGTGTTTCACAGAAGGATTAGGTGACATAAGCAGGATTGTGTAACTTGCTCAGGTCACGTGTCAACTCATTGACAGGCCAAGCTTTAAGCTCACAATCTCCTTGAACTCTTGATTTTTCAACACAACAGCTTTGGGCAGGAAGCAGAGGATGCCTTATCCAATAAAAACCAAAGTGGAATTCAGGCAGGGCACTTCAAGGATGGACATCACGATATGGCCAGTAGAGAAGACTTAGCAACCTTACCCTTTGAAAAAACAGCACTGGAAGTTAATGAACTTGGCATCACTTCCTAAAGTCCCACATCTACAGATACCAGGACTGGGTAGGTCCTTCCTTCTCCTTCACACAACTACCATCTATTTGAGAAATATAGTCCCTGCATTGGTTGTTTATTAACTACATTTTAATGAGTGTTTTTCCCATGGACTGTGCTACACCAAATGCTCTTTTTCAAGGACTTACAGTTTATTACCTGTATTGTGGAAAGATCAGATGCCAGCTGAATGTCAGGATCCACTGTGGCATTGCACACACATGGAAATTGAGTCTTTTTGTGTAAAATAAAATTGACAGCATAGATAAATAGTAATTCCAGCTAGACAGGAGGCTTTAGACCCAGATTTATTTCGTAAATGTGAAATTAAAATAACTATGGTATCACATAAGAATACATCAGCATCATTTTCTTAAAGATGAACAGCACTTGCTGCTGGATTTTAGAGCAACAGTACCATATGGGAGAATCTAGTTCAGTCTTCTCAAGATAGCTGAAACTGCTCTCTGCAGTAAGGTGTAGGTGTCTGCAAATTACACAGCTTCTTGAGTCAGCGCCGATCTAGATTGCTCCATTCATAATTAGACTTTTGATTGGTACCTATCCAGATCATCTCATTCATAGTATGACTTACAAGCAAGGATGGAGACAGACAGGCAAAGCAGTAATTGAGGGAGTACCAGGAGAACTGTTTCTCATGACAGAAGTATTTCCTATGCATGGTCTTGTTAGAAATTTCTTAGACATTTTGCTTTGCAAATACATATCCATTGACCAGTGAACCTGTCCTCTCTGGGGTCTCTCTAGCCCAGTTTAAAATCAGCTGCATAATATATGTGCATTGTACCTGGATACCAGCAAACCTGAAAATCTGACTGTTGTTGACAGTTTTAAATTATTCTTGAAGTCTTTGGAGCAAGCACGTCAAGAGTGCAAAGCATAAACTGTTGCGGTGGGGTCTCCACAACCTTCCCCGGCAGACAGTTTTGCTCATAGAAAGAATCAGAAAACAATATTCTTGATAGATGTTCAGAGATGTTTTATTTCTCCCAGCCACCTCGCTGGGGGTTCAAATGCAGACTGTCCCAAGAGCTCTCAAGAATCCTGTGAACACCCCCCTAAGTACAACATCCTCAGGGCGAGGTACCTTTGAAATGGCCAGTGAGGAACAGGATTTAGGTACAAAAGCATCAGAGAGCCTGGAAACCCCCTGGAACACGAGCCATGCTCCCACTCCCAAGGCCCATCCCCCCCAGGGGGGAACCTCCACATCAAACGTTCAGGGATCTGTTATTTTCTTAACTACATGCACATTTTTAACCTGAGGGTAAGTCAAATACATTTAAGTGAACTTTAAAGCAAGGGCACTGTGAAAAGCAAAATTCAAATGACCGATTCTAGCTTCTCCAAATGCTAGTGCTTACTGTCATACCCTGGCTGTTTCTTTCTTCCCTACATGCAGCATAAATGGAAACAATGAAAAGTTACCAGAACTGGTCCTGCAAGGTGCTGAACTTCAGGGAGCTGAAGGTAACCAAGAGCAGCACCAGGCTTTGAGGTTTCATGTGACATGAACTGAAACTGCAGACTATGTATAATGTCAACTACTTGCAGTCTAGTTGTGTATTTTCAAGGCCAACTGACACACAGAGGAAAATTTTGCGTTCTACAAAATATATATATATATATATATACATATCAATATATACTTTAACATCTTTTATCTGGATAATGTTTTTGAAAATAAGGTTTTGTGGGGATTGTTTTTATTCTAAACTCCCCCTCTATTCTACTTGGCACTACAGGCGAAATTGTGTATGTTATACAGGTTTACCTAATGTATCATAAGATAAAAATCAACACTTACATGATATTCTTATTTCTAATGAAGAAAAGCAAAGCTCTAAACTTACAGAAAATCACCTCCTTTCCTTGAGTTTCAAATGCAAAAATTGCTATTATATTAGTTGGCAGTTAGAGGGTAGCATAGTGAGATAAACCTCCCAAATTTTCACCTCCGAACCATTAATTTAAACTCGACATAGTAGTAAAAAAATAACAAAAAAACTCCAAAAAGGAGGGAGAGGATGCAATCAGTCTTATCTCTGACCAATTTAAAAGCACTGGACACCTGTTGAGCTGTTCAGGAAAACCAAGGAAAAGATAATAAAACAAAGCAACAATTCTTGANGAAGTCTTTGGAGCAAGCACGTCAAGAGTGCAAAGCATAAACTGTTGCGGCGGGGTCTCCACAACCTTCCCCGGCAGACAGTTTTGCTCATAGAAAGAATCAGAAAACAATATTCTTGATAGATGTTCAGAGATGTTTTATTTCTCCCAGCCACCTCGCTGGGGGTTCAAATGCAGACTGTCCCAAGAGCTCTCAAGAATCCTGTGAACACCCCCCTAAGTACAACATCCTCAGGGCGAGGTACCTTTGAAATGGCCAGTGAGGAACAGGATTTAGGTACAAAAGCATCAGAGAGCCTGGAAACCCCCTGGAACACGAGCCATGCTCCCACTCCCAAGGCCCATCCCCCCCAGGGGGGAACCTCCACATCAAACGTTCAGGGATCTGTTATTTTCTTAACTACATGCACATTTTTAACCTGAGGGTAAGTCAAATACATTTAAGTGAACTTTAAAGCAAGGGCACTGTGAAAAGCAAAATTCAAATGACCGATTCTAGCTTCTCCAAATGCTAGTGCTTACTGTCATACCCTGGCTGTTTCTTTCTTCCCTACATGCAGCATAAATGGAAACAATGAAAAGTTACCAGAACTGGTCCTGCAAGGTGCTGAACTTCAGGGAGCTGAAGGTAACCAAGAGCCGCACCAGGCTTTGAGGTTTCATGTGACATGAACTGAAACTGCAGACTATGTATAATGTCAACTACTTGCAGTCTAGTTGTGTATTTTCAAGGCCAACTGACACACAGAGGAAAATTTTGCGTTCTACAAAATATATATATATATATATATACATATCAATATATACTTTAACATCTTTTATCTGGATAATGTTTTTGAAAATAAGGTTTTGTGGGGATTGTTTTTATTCTAAACTCCCCCTCTATTCTACTTGGCACTACAGGCGAAATTGTGTATGTTATACAGGTTTACCTAATGTATCATAAGATAAAAATCAACACTTACATGATATTCTTATTTCTAATGAAGAAAAGCAAAGCTCTAAACTTACAGAAAATCACCTCCTTTCCTTGAGTTTCAAATGCAAAAATTGCTATTATATTAGTTGGCAGTTAGAGGGTAGCATAGTGAGATAAACCTCCCAAATTTTCACCTCCGAACCATTAATTTAAACTCGACATAGTAGTAAAAAAATAACAAAAAAACTCCAAAAAGGAGGGAGAGGATGCAATCAGTCTTATCTCTGACCAATTTAAAAGCACTGGACACCTGTTGAGCTGTTCAGGAAAACCAAGGAAAAGATAATAAAACAAAGCAACAATTCTTGAACAAGAGGTTGACACTGTAGATGGCTTTGCAGAAGAACTGTAACACTTCCAGGCAAACTTTTGCTCTTCCCGGCTGTCTTTGCTAGAGCTTTGCAGTTCATAATTATAAACATGCCTTCACCTGATTTGTGTCCCTGACAGAGGAGCTGAAATTGGTGATCAACAATCTAAAATTGTATGTAAGAAAGGAACACAAGTAAAACTTTTAGCTCTTTTCCTACAAAGCAGGAGAATAAACAGTTTTTAAAAAGCAAACAAATAGACATAAGCTCAACAGGTGTACCAAAACAGGTAATACGAGAAGAGAGGTATGGTCTACACACATAATTCTTTTTAAAAATTGAGGTCAGTCAAGTTTTGGGAAAGAAGAAAAAGTAAAAGCAAAAGCAAAAAAGCAAAAATGAAAAAAGAAAAAAAAGAGAAAAAAAAGAAAAAAAAAAGAAAAAAGAAAAAAAAGAAAAAAGAAAAAAGAAAAAAAAGAAAAAAAAAGAAAGAAAACCGCAAAGGGAGCATAAACTAAGACTAAGGTACATGTAAACAATTCACCCTGCATTCCACATATGAGTCCTCTATAAAGCTAATATTTTCTGAAAAATAAAGTCAGAAACCTCTGTTTAAATTATTTATAAACCAGAAAACACTGTGGCTTAATAGACAAGAGTTTCATCTCAATGAAAAATGAACTGGAAATAACAGACTTTAGGAGAGAATAGGAAAGAGTAGACAACATGAAATTTTGCCATTTTTAGCCCGTCTGAATTGAATGGCAACAATTTTTCCAAGTTAATTTATCCTCAGTACATCATTTGCAGGTCTTAAACACAGCTAGGAAAGAAACTAGGAAACACAGGGGTAGCTTGAAATACATCAGGAAACATGCAGTGTTCTTTCTGAGCAGCTTTGAAATACCTTCATTAAATAACACATCCAATTTACATCTCAGTGAGTCATTACATGTAACTACCATTCCAGGTTCACAAATATTTTTAAAGTAACAAAATAAACCATGCAGTTTAAAGAAATTTTGAACTAACACTGTAATGAAAAGAGAAAGGGATTGGTATTAAACCCCCTTCATATGCAAACTAGAGAAAAGGAAACTCAAAGAAAGAGCAAATCCTGTTTACAATAGACATATGACCAGAATTGATTATGAGGGGCTCTAACTGCAGCCTCCTGACAAGGTCTGTCTGAGGAAGCCTCTTCCTGTGAACAAGCCTGTACCATGAGCCCCATTTTGCAATCACACAACAAAACAAACAAGGAAACCCAAACTCGACTTCAGTTGTGAGCATTTTGCTGTGTCTGGAAAGCAGCAGACCAAAGGAGACAAACTCCTCGCACAAGCAGCAGCTGCTATCTAAAATACTACCACAATTATAAAACAACAACTTAGATAAAGCCCACAGAAATAAAGTCACTTCTTGAAAGGAAGGGTGTTTTCTTGTCATGGTAGGGTGGCTGTATGTTCCCGGTCAGCCCCTCAAGTCTAAGGCACGGAGCTGTCTCTTACCTGAGCTGATCATACTGTGCATTCTTTGCTGAGCCAAGAGCTGTTCACGTCCAGAAACCCCATCTGAGGAAAAACACGATTCACTCTCGTAAATTGTCTGCAGCATATTCCACCTGGTCTGCACTTCAGCTACACAAGAGATTCATCACTGCACTTGCACATAGGCGCCGGGCACGACCCTCTGCGGTCCTACCTCCTCCAGCGAGGGTTGTAAGATAATATGCTTCGGCAATTAGCAGTGTTTAAGCATTTGCACAAGTATCTATGAGGAGAGGGAAAAGCCCCAGATCCACTGTCGGCAGCCCCCGCCCGCGGGAAGGGAGCCGTGAGCGTGCGGGGGGCTGAGCGCTGCCGAGTTTGAGCAGTTGCGTTCGGGCAGCCAACGGCAGGTGGAAGAAGAAATGAAGAAATATCTCTGCGCTTTGGGCTTCCTGGCCGGGCGGGGGGGAAACTGCCTCTAACAAACCATCAAACCGAATAAGCCACCTTTCCAGGGACCGGGAGCCGCGGAGGGTTTAATCTGAGTTGACCCCAGCCTAGCCCCGCGTTGCTGTGCCCGCGCCCCTCTCCTCTCCCGGCCGGCTGTCCCTCGGCCAGGCGCCTGGGCGAAGTTGGCGGGAGCAGCACCGATAACTCATTTGCATTTGAATTGACACCCTCGTGGCCCAGCGGCGGCAGAAATAGAACAATGGCCGGCCTGAGCCAAAAATAGGTCAAGCATGGCCGGGTGATTGGAGCCTGCATTAATGCGTTTAAAAATACCACAGCAAACACAGCTGTCCAGTCTCTGTCTTTCAAACCGCCGCCCGTCCTCTGTGCGCCGCCCGGCCTCGAGCTCAATTAACCCCTTCCCCCTGCCCAGCTCGTTTCACTGGCGATACGACACGCCAGGGAGGACGCAGGCACGGCAGCAGCGGGACAGGGACGCTCCTCGCCCGGGACTTGCGCCCCCCTCCCTCCTCACCCTCTCCCGGGGAGTGTTTTGTGAAAAGAGAGCAAAACGCCACGGCCTCTGTCTGTATCGGTCCTAAAATAACGCTGGGAGGTTTTGCTGGCGATGTGGTTTCTGCCTCGCCCACGCGCAGCCATCCTGCTGTTCTATTTTTGCTGCCCGTTTCTCTGGCTACGCCACAGTTGGCTTTGGCAGGGGAGCCAGGCGGCCGCCAGCTCCCTGCAGGACCTGCAGCCGCCGCCGGAGAGGCGATTTCTGCAGCTAATCGGGCCGGGGGGAGCAGAAGGCGGGGGCAGATGTCAAAGCGGGACCGGGTTTGGTGCGTGCAGCTATAAGCAGCCTTTCCGTTTTTAGCATGCTTCGTATCATTCTTATAGTAAGTCACCAGTTGTGGCCCAGCATGTTAGACACGCTTACCGACTATGCACTATTTGGTTGACTTGCTAAAATTTGGAGAGGGGCTGAGTAGTTCACACTTATTTTTAGAAGCATTAGGCAATTTGCACAGCGTCTTTTTCAGTTCTCCAAGATGATGTGGTTTCAGAAGAGCAGCGTTTGACGGTGTATCAGACAACAGCAACATGCCCCTCTGTGGTTTGGCAAGTTTCACACATGCAAAGTTCATTTTTCATACTAGTATTTCAAAAGTTGCTTCTCATTTGATGATTAATATACCTACAAACCGATAACTTTAATTTCAGTACTTATACAGTACTTTACTTCGTGGAGTCCTACCCTGCCCTACAGCACTTTTTATATAGGTGACCAAAGGCTGTTGTTGATGTGATTCCTCACTGTAATGAAGAAGCCAACACAGAAGTTGTATTGGAGCTTTCTAGAAATCCACCCAGTTCTCAACTATCAACATAATATTTTGCTCCTGAATACACAAGAATTTGCCCAGTATTTGAGGCTCTCTTCTGCCTTTTGGTGAAGAATCCTCTGTATGCTCTTTAATTTATATGACGAATCACAGCCAAGGGCACTATATTTTTTAATATACTTCTCACAGCTGTGTTACAGAAACAAAGATTCCCAATAACGAAGTAGTGTGACACTCCTGTGATGTTTGGCTACTTGATGGCACCTAGGAAGTCTGTGGCTCAAGTCTTCCCATCATCCCAAATCTTTGCTTCCTCCATGTGCCAAATCACCTGGTCCTACTGAGAGTTAGGACCTGCCCCTGGACAGAGACCGCAGGAGCTGGCAGCAGCAGGGGTTTTCCCTGCACAATCCTCAAGTTAGCACCTATCACTTCTTGCCACCCTGCTCTCCTTGGCATCTCTCTTCCCTTGCCCCTGTTTTCCACAGAAGCACTGCTCCTGAGGAAGCAATGAAGCTCTGTAGATGGCATCCACCCAGCTATGCAAAGGGGCATGAGCAGGCACAGGGGCAGTGGCAGGTAGGGTTTACAGTGCAAGATTTCAGATGAGCATAACACATACCATTGCATCATTGATTGCTGACAGTTTGGTATCATAAACGTTTTCTCTGGAAGGTGAAGATACCCCAATGTTTTGTGGGAAATAGGTGGCCCTTCCGTGGTACAGGGCAGTTTAACACAGTGCAAGGGGCATCACTGGTAGAAACAGAAATCTCCTCTAATGCACAAAAAGGTTTTCATAGACAGAGGTAAATAAAAAAAAAAGGTGAAATTGCTTATGACCTTCAGTCAAGCAGAACATGACGCTGTTTGGTGATTCAGCGCCTCAAAATAATCAAGTTTCATATTACAGGGAAACACTGGAGGAATAAGTTAAAAACAGGTCAGAACATGGAAAATTGTGGAGTGTGGGATCCTGGTATTAGGTACTCATATGTGTTTATAACTTCTTATATATGCAGCTGCATTTTTAAAGATAGCCTTCACAGCTCTAAATTACTTCAAATACTTCAGTAACTAACTAAAAGCAAAGTATATTCAAGAGCAGAAAATGTACATTTAGATATTTAGCTGCAAGTGTTCTTAATTCTGGCGTACATATTTTAAACTGACAGACACATAAACTGTCCTATGTTCACTAATTCACAGACCATAATAACTAAAGCATTATGCTTTACATTTTAGATGATATATAAAAACTATATCAAAATATTTTACTTATGAAGTCAGTCACCCCAAAGGTAGGGCTTTTACAACCTGAATTCTTCCGACTTGCTTTGACATATTACAAGCCTACTTTGGTACATGCTTAGGTTTAAAACACATGTGTAAATCCTTTTCTTTTCAACATAATATTTAAGCACATGCTCAAATTCTATTTATTGCAATAGAATTTAAGCACATAGTTAAACACTTTGCTGAGTCAGCCCAGACTTTAACTGCACAATCACATGAATTTAAAGAGATCCTTAAGAGTCCCACGGGGGAAGGATAAAGGGTTCATACCTGAAGAAAATCTGGTTTTTATTTTTAAAGCTATGGATGTTATAAGGTGACATTTTCATACAGGAACATGAGGGGATTTTTTTCTGTTTTTTCAAATGCATTTCCTAAACTTGGGAGAAATTTAATGACGCTGGCAGTGAGAGTAAACTGCTGAAATGATTTAGTGCTGCTGAGGTGACTCTAAATGCAATCAGCCACTTTATAGAAAACGTGAGGTATGTTAGTAGCACTGCGATCTCATTACAGCATTTTCACAATGTGTTTCTCTTATTTTCCGTCTGAGTTGTTAAAAACAAATAAATACAAGGAAATTAAATCTGGAAACCACATTACTGCAACATTAAGACTAAGAAATTAAGCCCTCAAATTAGAAAGAGCTAGGATTTCTACTGCATTATCAACTCTGCAACATTATAATTAAGTAATACTTTTGTCTTTTTCCCTTTTTTTAATTCTTTTTATTTTCCTTTCAAAGTACAAACAGTGTATTACTGGTTGTTTTTAGCATATCCCATTTCTCATTCATGCTATTCTGGAGCATAGCCTTCATTAATATTAATAATTTAGTTTCAACTTTTGCAGTTTTCTTACTTTTAAATGAATACTTGCATAGATTTTTTTTATCATATTGCTCAATTGTATTACATAAATATTGAACATGTTAAAAAAAGAGATGTTCTCTAGCTTTTAGTCATATACTTAAATGAGGACATGGCAGACTTACAGGTGTCCCATTCAACCTTCTTTCAGCCCCTTTCTCATTTGGCAAGTGAAAAGGCAGCAATAACATACATCATTATCAAACAATTCATAAACAAGTGGGAGCTAAATTAAGGCTGCTGAGTAGTTTTAAATTTGGCCTATTTCAGTAGTGAAGGTTTGAGTCCTAATCTTTGCAGCCTAAAGACTTCCTAACTATTTCTGTGTATCTAATCACTGGGATTAAAAAAAAAAAAAAAAAAGAAAAAGAAAAAAGAAAGAAAAAAATTAACTATTGTATAGAACAGATGTTTCTGAAGCCACAGTTCATTAGATACCATTAGTACCACGTGGAACCCAAACATCCAGCATAAATTACTACAGCTTATGATAGAGGATTACCTATGTTAACAAATAGCAAAAGACTATTACCACAGAGAAGCAGATGGTTTGGGAGCAGAAAGAAATGAGGGGAGATGCTGTAATGGTCTGGTCCCGCTCTCTCTTGGAACTAAGGGACCGTATTCCAAGTCCCTGGCAAAGTTAAAATGGATCACTTAATCCATGTGCTCTGGTTAGAAATATGAAGTACAGGAATGTTTCTGACCAATTCTCTGTGTAGCAAGCCTTGGGATTGCCTGTGCTTTTTTTGCAGTGCTGTGAAACCATGTAATGGACATTTTTTAAGTGAAGGGAAAACTGCAATTCTAGTGTTTTAGCTCAATTCAAGCTTCAAAGGAATTTTCTGGGACAAAGAAAGGTGTATCTGTAGCTTTAGGGGATTTTGTGACAAACAATGGGAGAATAAAACTTTACAAATTTTTGAGGATAAGAAGTGCTATGCTAGATAAATGTATGGCTCTCTTATCATCTCCCATATAAGAATACAGAGAGCCTTGCATTTTTCTCATGCAAATTAGCTCAGGAGTTTTGTAGCTAGTTGATGACATTACTTCTTTCTCCTCTTAAAATACAACTTTTTATTCATATAAATAAATCTACTAGAAATCGAGTCTTAGATTCAGGACAACACTTCAACAGCACGTAGTTGATTATAAGCACAAAGCCTAAGTAAAGCATATGTTTAAGAGATTCACAAATTCAAAGGTACTTTCTTGAATCACAAAGCTCAAGTAATAAAAAGACCGTAACACTAATACAGAGCTATGAAGTAAATAAATACTTAGGTTAGGAAAAACATACAAATTCATTTATTCTGTTGACAAAGTCATTTAGCGAAATGAGATTTCCTGGCTCTTCATGGCTATGCCTACCTTCCTTAGAGAGACGTTAGCGCTGTGTTTGCTGCGCCTGGCTCCACCAGGCACACCTGGGTGGACATGCATAAAGGAGGCCTCGAGCACATCACCTGGGACAGCTGCCAATATGTCCAGCATCCTCCAGGCATTTCAAGCTTGTTGCACACCTAATGAGCAGGTAATCTGAACCTCCAGGCAGGGTTTTGCACTGCACTCCTGATCCTGGGTAGTCTGGCAGGTCAAATCAACCTGGCCACTGTTCCTGGACAATAGACTACTAAGTCTCTATGGCTGGAAAACCAATAGGATTCACCATCTCTAGCTTGTAATATATGCCCGGGTTTAAGTAATTTTTTTTTTTTTTTTTTTTTT
>VYZQ01021469.1:0-19476 GCA_013400655.1 Mystacornis crossleyi
TGAGACCTGGAATACTTGTCCCAGCCCATTAAATCTGCCATTTCAGGCCATGAGAAGTCCTGCAGACCTCAGGGCTGTCTCACTTTGAACAATTTTTCCCCCAGCAGACAGCAAGAGCCCGTTACACAATTCCTTTTTCTCCCTTGTAGCCATGCCATAATTCCCAAACAGCAGGAAAAGGCAGAGGGTATGAAAAGACAACCTTGTAACCAAAGAAGGGAGGTTTCAAGTAACTATTAACACACACAGGAGTGGGAAGATTTGGGATGGCACAGTCACACCTTCTTGTCTGCACGAGAGAGGAAGGCAGCACTTTGTGCCCTGTGCAGCTTGAAGAGCTGAGCCTCAGAGAGTCAAGGGGTGATTAAGGGAGTAGGACAGGAAGTGTCTCAGAGGTGGTAAAAGGAGGAATGAGATGCTCATCCCTTCAAAACACAGGGGAAAAATATTATTTCAGGGATAATGCTAATACACCAAGAAACCAAAGGAAAGCAGTGGATCAAAGAATATGGACAGAGCAGAACAGTTTGCTCCCAATATAATTCAATTTTTTTGGCCAGCTTCTGCTTCTGGGCAGAAGCTTTAGGGGCATTCATAAAAATCTAATTAGAAAATAACATCTCTCATGAATTATTAGCTCTCTTCATATCTGGTTGTAATAGATTAAATTAAAGGCACAAAACCAGCAAAATATACTAAATCAATTAAAAAGGAGATTTTTATGTCAATCACAGTCTATTGCTTCCTTTTAAAACACTGAAAAAGAAATGGTTTATGCCAAGAAACATCTCTAGAAAATATTCGCTTTTCCCCTACAGGAGTGTTCAAGAGTTTGCAAATGCCATGAAACTTGTATTTTCTCTCCCCCTTAGCACTAAGAAAAACATAAACCAAGTGGTGAATAGTTATAGGAACTAAAAATCCCGTCTCTTTTTTCGGTTCTGCCCATGTATCCATATGCATGTTCCCATTCACTTTAATATGATGAGTCTGTATTTTTACCGGTGAAGACCGAGCAGAATTTGGCTTTGGTTGATCCAGATGTATACAACCATAATTTGCTCACCCTTTATCCAAATTCTGAACAACATTCCTTCCCAGTAATAATCATCAGTCCCTTTGTGCTAATGTAGATGGTTACACCAATGTAAATGATTGAACAAGGTGCAAAGGAAAAGCAAACCTTCAGCTGTGTCTTGGTGAGAAAAGGCTCTGCACAAGCACAGCGGCTCTCACCGCTCCCACATAGCTCCAAAAAACGGCATGGCCACATCTTTATCATTTCAAAGCTCCAGCTCCCTGCTTGAGTAGCAGCTCCACATCATATAGTGCAATTTGAAATCTTGGCACTTGGCTTTCAATAATTCCCTGTTAGATTACTGTCTGTGGAAGAGCATATAACACAACTGCTACAAATGCTGGGAGCAAAATCTTCAATAACAACTTAGCGCATATGATAACTTTCCCAATTTCCTTCATCTACACCACCTATCTCTTTACTCTGGTCTGTAGCAGCTTGTTTCTTTATTGAACATCTGCCTTGGGATCCCCTGTCATAAAAAGTAATAAACACATCAATCCAAAAGAAAGAGTATTGCACGGCCCGAAACTACTTAACCAATCAAATTGGCAGCTGGTAGCATGAAACTAAAGGGATAAAACTCTGAGGTGCTTTTTTATACAGTGTATTTCTAATGATATTACACACCTGCTGCCATTTTGCACACCTAGCTGCCTGAGTGCTTCTAATAAGTTAATTGGCGTTTCTAGCACCAATTATAGATTTCAGCCTTTGTGGAAATACACAGCAATGGGATTAATTTGTAAATCTGCTATCTCACTGATATTTGACAGCTATTGCTTTGATTCTCCTTCCTACAAAATACAGATGGATTGTCTTGGGAAAAAAGCATTCTTTAACCAAATAATAATAAAAAAGCACAATAAAAATGCCTTGTAGCTTATTATCTACAGACCCCACAACTTGTAACTGTGACTGTAATTATAGCTGTTCGAGTTTCCCCTGCAGGTTTTGCTAAACGAACAAATGAAAAAGATACCCAAAAGGAAAAACTGGAGAGCAAAAATTGCTTTGGTTATCATAATATAAATATCCATAGATTACTTGCATGGAGAGAAGATCAGATGTAATCTTTAACCAGAGTTTCTCGTAATTTAGAAATTACATTTACTTCAGGTATATACTTTGCCTAGTTCATATCCAGCTGTAAATTAGAGCAGTTTTGCCTTTTGGGAGAAAAACCTCACTTTTGAAATGTGTCTTATTGACTGTGTATAGATTACCAGCAGCTGATCCATGGAGTACATTTGAAGGCAGAACTGCCTATAGGCAGCTTTCTTTATTGATTGTAGATTGATAGTCAGCTGATTTTTAAGAAGAGCAAAATAAAATAAAGCTGCAATGTAATTGCCAACTTTTTGTAGGAATAGGAGAAACAGGGTGCCCAGGGAAGTGATGGAGTCACCATCCCTGTAGGTATTTAAAAGCTGTGTAGATGTGGAACTTAATGACATGGGTTAGTGGTGGGCTTGACAGTATTGGGGATACTGCTGGACTCAACCCTAAAAGTCTTTTCCACCCCAGAGAAGTCCATGACTCTTTGATTAGCCCAGACAATACTGCTGTTTGACAAGCTATTTGTTCTTCATCCGAACACTCACATTAGCATGCCTGGATCACTTTTCAGTGTTCCCCTTCCACGCGTTTAGGAAGGTGAAGAGGAGAGGAGGGCTGCGGTGAGCTGGTACATGAACTTTCAGTATCTGCAGAGTCACAGAGGTAGTTGTGATGCTTCTGGATAACACAAAGGTCTGCATTAATGAGCAGCTTGCCACACGTGTCCCTTAGCCAGAAAAAGATCCTCATTTTGGGTTAAACATTCTGAACAGTTGTTTTGAATATAGTGTTTGCTTTTAAAGCTTTATCATAGGAAAAGCCACAGGTAGCT
This sequence comes from Mystacornis crossleyi, assembly GCA_013400655.1. Lineage (NCBI taxonomy): Eukaryota > Metazoa > Chordata > Aves > Passeriformes > Timaliidae > Mystacornis > Mystacornis crossleyi. The sequence goes on from VYZQ01021469.1 coordinate 2,970, forward strand.
CCCTGAGACACAAGACCCATTAATTCCCACTTGCTATGGAGTTCTGACTCATAATTTCACACCTGTGTAGGTGAGATGATTTCTAGTAGGACTGAGTTCCCAAAACAACCTTTCCCTTACAGGCATTAATAATGCTTCTCTTCCATTCTCATAAAAGCAGCAGAAACTAAATCTGTTATTCAGTTCATTTTGGTTTAAATTGGTCCTTGGTTGATTAGCGTACAGAAGTGGCATACTTGTCTGAGCACATAGAACAGGGCAAACACACTTCTTTAGGAAACCACATGAAATGATTTATTCTTAGGAAAAACCTCTGCTCAAAACTTTACAAAACTGAGATACCAAGCACCCAGCTTGGATCCAGCAAAGCACTTAAACATTTTGCCAGTTGAAACTCATGCAATTTAAATCTAAATATACCCCCAAGTACACTGGTAGTTTGGGACTAAAAAGCTCAATGCCCCATCCAATTCTACTCAGTGTCACACTGACTATTAAAATCAAACATGAGTTAAGAATATGCATCCACGGTGGATAATTGCTGGAAGCTTATAGGAAACTGGTATACACCCAAAGCATTTTAAATAACATCACCCTCATTCTGCTAGTTCTATAAGTGTAAAACAGAGCAAGCCCTGGTTTTCTCAGGTTTACCAGAAAGAAGTTGTGTGAACATCAGAACTATGAAGACAAATTTCCCATAAATTCAAATTCTTTGTCACCAAAACCTTCCCCCATGCCCTCACCACAACCGTTCTGCTTTCTCCATGTTGTTTAGTGCTTCCTCTACACAGGACATGGCCCTTGCTGTGCCTGACTGACCAGCTGGCTGCTCCAAAGGGACAGTGATGGGCACCTCCTGCTGGTTCCTCCTCAGAAGGGGCACTGCTGTCTGTCATCCTTGTTTTGCCACATTCCAAACTTCACAAAACAATTTAAGAAGTTCAGTCTCTGAGACTTGAATTTTTATTTCATATTTGATTAAAGTTTGCCGTATATTCAACAGCCTTAAGGACAATGAGTTGAAAAGCACCAGAGCAAACAGAGCTCCCCAGCCAAGCTTGGTCTAGAGAGGTACCAAAGCCTTGTTCCTACAGATGGAAGAGTCCTGATGAAATGTGGCCATGCCTGAATTTGATCCCTCTATTAATCACAGCACATATAAATTGTTTACTCTACCAAAGGCAAGACTTTGTGCAAAACACCATAGTAAGCTCCGGAGTGTGGAGAAACATTCCCATTTACCTTTCTGCTTTCAGGCATGTCCATCAGCTTCTTCCAGGCTCTTTGAGTTCCTCTCCATCACGATTCCAGCTCCCTTCATTATCACAGACACAAGCCATTCTCCTGGGCAGCTGGGAACTAAATGAAGTTTTTGCACCTATGCTCCCACTTCCTGTCATCTCAGACCCACTCCAGCTGTGGATAACCATGTCCGTTTTGTTTTGGGCCCACAGCGGGGTGGCCTCTTGCGCATCAATGAATTGCAATTTTCCCCTAACAAAGAAAGCTGTTCCTGTGTATGTGATGCCATTCTTTTTATTCCTACATAAGCCCAACTTACATGATAACCAACTTCACGGCTTAGTGGAGGCAAATTGAGGACAGGAGGAGCCCACTAAAGCAAAAAAATAACCCAAAATACCTTTACTGCAGATAGTTCACAGATACAACTTAATTTTATCTGTAGAAGAAAGTAATAAAGCATGCTCACCATTTGTAGAGTGCATAATATGATTAACTACTCCTTCCTACCTGGCACATCTCAGATTTCCTGTAACAGCAATATTCAAATGTATTTAAGAGGAGAAATTGCTGTAGCAGTAAAACATTTTACACTGGCACACAGTTTGTGAGATGTCTGTCTTTTTTCACCGCTGGTCAGTTCACTTTTATACCAAATTTTCAATTTTCACTTTTAAAAAAAAGACCTTCTTACTTCTTGATGCTAGTACTTCTTATACGGCTCCATAACATACAGTAAATACACAGCATTTAAAATATATATGAAGTATTTTATATCTCATTCCTCATGAAAATCCACTGGTAGATAACTGATAATTACTCACAGCTGCTTCTGATTTGGGGCAGTTACTTTGATGTACATAGTGCCTCATTAGTGTTTGAGGGGATTTTTCTGATTACATTCTTTCTAAAACTGCTGGCAAGGCCACTTGCTTGAGGAGGGTGGAACTGAAGTGCAGCACTTCATTTCAGAGTACATTATTTGGTGATGGGCAGGCAAAATTACTTCAGTGGGTGTTTATCTGCCCTCCTAATGGACACGAGGTCTAAACCCCTTTCCCCGTAGGACTTTCCTGTGCTTAAGTACCCAAGTTCCCTGAGTTAGAGTTTGTCTGCTTTTTAGCACTGGGCATGGCACAAAGATTTATGTTGCTCTGTGTGACCATACCAGTCATCCATCACTATTAATTACAAAAAAATCTTTCTCCTTGTTTCTAAAAGCCCTTTAGATTAGCTTCCATCATGAAGTTATACCACAGATGGTCAAATGCTTGTGAACAAGGAGAAGGTAAACGTTCTTGAAAACATGTTTGTGATCTATCTAGGCTTCTATGTCAGGGAGAAAGTCAAGGGATTTAGGTGACTAAAGATGACTTTCCTCAGCCAAATTTAGCTGAAAGTTACACAAGCAAGTTACCTCGTCTCTCTGCAGAGTCAATGAGAAGAGATAGACTTCTTCAGAGACAGTTCATGCTAACATGAAATAAATACCAAGTCCAGGTGGGATGATTAACACTCTGGAGATGCTTCTTGCTATTCATTCATTATGGAAACCATCTCAGAACATGGAGCTAATCATCAAAAGATCTTTGCTTAGATAAGATGAATGTTCATTTTCCCAGTGGTTCTAATATTATGGCAGCCTTGTATGTAAAAAAGGAACTGATAAAAATATCTGAGGAGAATGTATAAATATCTGAACACAGTTATGACACTCAAAACAAAAGTATTATTTTCTTCTGCTGAAGATGGGGAAATCATGCTAAGAGTGAACATGACAGTTTTGTCTGCCAAAGAAGAAATAGCACAGGCTATGCCTCTGCTTCATCCAGAGACTTTTCTTTAAAGTAGTTATACCAAGGTAAAAAGACATTACTTAATTTCTTTTCGTAATAGGAAACAAAAAAGTATATTTAAAATGTGCCAAGTCCTTCCTAATGAGGGATCTGTTTGTACATATTCTGCATCTTTCTAACTACCAAACCCATCCTATCACCCACCATCTTGTATTACATTTATTTATGCTCAAGCTGCCATGCCAAAGCTACATGCACACCACTACTGCCACCACGAAATGCTATTAATGGGGCAGGCTGCAAAAATGGAGAATGTAGGCTATTAATATTAAGTTTTAACTGATATCACTGTATTTGCCACCTAGTGTTTGAGTTTGCAGTGTTCACTTCTATTCCATTCAGCTGTAAAGAGGAAGCCTAAACGCTTGCTTCTTACATGAAAGCTAAAACAATGTTCTTACAGAATCCCTCATTTCCAGGGCTTGAGACTTGTAGTAAAGTCCCAAATATTGCATGCCTTCCAGCTGACCACTGGACATTGATTTGATCACAGTGTTACTACTAATCAAACCCCTATCATTTGACACTTTCCCTTTTCTTGGACTTGGAAAATCTACGCAGAATGGCCCCAATCCAGACTTCTCGTGGTACAGATCCACCAGAGCCCAGAGTCTGCCTGACCTCCAAGGGCAACTGAAATGCACATCATGGATTGAACTCCTTCTTTCACCCATAAGGGCAGACCTGTACCTCCTCCCCTGGCTGTAAAGCAGTTTCACTTGCTGGTAGAAAAGCAAGGACAGCGAGGGGCAGGGCAGTGGTGCTGGCTGGGAAGGGGTGGGCTCAGGAGCTGGTTCATGCACGAAGGCTACAGGTCCTGTACAGGCACGGGAGATGCTCCACTGGACAGACACAGAACTGTCCTGACACTTGCACAGGCACTCAGCTTTCAGTCAGCAACACCTTGGCCACCTCTTTGGTAACAGAAACAGGCCAAACACAAAAGTCTAAAAGGAATATTTTTTCATTTTAAAAGAGTGAGCTGGCCCCCTCCCACATCCTGCAGAGTAAAGACATTGCTCCCTGTCAGCAGGGCAAGAGCATTAGCACAGGTGTGTTGGATATGAGTGTCTCTGTAGTGTCAGACTGTGCTAGATGGACTCAGTTTTACACTCATGTTCTGAAGAAGGCCACTTACCAGTCCAATGAATATATGGCTCTTGCAGGGTGGAAAAGCCCTCTGTTGACTTTGGCAATGGCATACCCACTGTATGTCTCGACTTTAATTTTCCCAGTTTGATTTGGTTTATACTGCAAGAAAATGATCCCAAATGACCCTCTATTTATTTATTTTTAAACTAAACATATTAGGCGTAGTAATGTTTCATCATCTGTTCTGACTGCCCCACTCCAGGAAGCCCCACTATGGTAACAGAAGATTTTTCAGTGAGACTATATTCATCCCATATGCCAGCAACAGCCCTCTGCATGGCTCTTGCTACCTGTCTGATCCAGAAAGGAGTTAAAATCCTAATTTTTCTATTGCATTTCACTTTAAAGATAACCCTCTTTTATTACAGCATGGCTCAAACCCTTGGCTTGCACCGACATTGCTCAGCAGAGCGTTTGGTTTTCTCTTTACATCACATTTTAGCGAATGTTGTGTTTTATAAGATAAAATGATAAATGGCCTGACTTAAATGACCGGAGGGTATCTACTTTCCTGCTACTCTATTTAAAAGGTTTCTGTGAACATTTTACACACCTTATTGTGTGACTGGGGCTGTCTAATAGCAAAGGAAACAATAGCCTCTGATGTCCACAGAGGCAGGGCATACCACACAGGTGCCATGTTTTACAACACCACTATATCTTGTCATTCAGAAGTGCTCCCTGAACAAATTGCCTGTCATATTTAAAGATAAAATCTGACAGTGCCAGAGCTGACAAGTAGTCCTCAACCCTGACATACAACACGGAGCTGAATTTTGCTAGATTCACTGTAGATGGATTTGTCTTTAGAGATTCACAGCAAAGCTAACTGCTGGCAGAGCAGCAAAAATTATTTCAAAACATTGCTAAGTGTCAGACTTTATTAAATGGTTGCTTTAAAAAAAGGAGGAAAAAAGCTTCTGTGTTAGATTTAGAAAAGAACTATACAGAAATGTTTTTACATATTTTACTTCTCCATAAAATAATGATTAACAGCATTTCTAAATAATAGAAAATCCTGCAGTGCATTTCACAAAGTGTATATTCATTGCTCCTTAGCACTGGGATTTTTATTTACACTGCAGGAGCTTGTATTCTTTTATCTTTTGCCTCGTGAGGCTCTGAAAGGTACATACAGCAAATGAGAATTAAGGAGTGACAGTGTTCAGCAACGCCCATCCACTGCTCAGGTGGTGACTGGGGGCAGTCGGAGGGGCAGCCTTGGGAAGCAAACACTGGGGCTGCAGTGCTCTTTACCCCCGGCAGCACCAAAGGGAACAGAGGATGGAAGCTGCAGAACTACAACACAAGTGGCACTGGCAGATGGGCAGAGGCAGGGCAGGTACTCTACAGGTATGCTGAAATCCCAGCCTGCAACTACTTTCAGATCAGCCCCTTTTTGTTCTCCTTTGGGGTTCTGAGGGGTAAAGAGTCACATATACATTGAGTTGTTTATCCAGCTCTTTGTTACCATTTTATGCCCCCATTAGCTATCTGTACATCTAACTCCCTCCTTGGCCACAGAATGCAAATTTTGAATGTATAGCTGGTGAGATTTTTCTATCCTGTTCATTAGCCATTAACAAGGAGCTACATGTTTGTTCTCAAAGAGGAAAAAGAAATGCGTAAAGCATTATCTGCAGTTCAACATGCCACGTTGTGTCAAATCATTTCACAAAGACAGCCTTGATGTTGAGACATCTTTTCACACCTACTGCCAGACGGGCTCTGAACTGATGTAAAGGGGATGTGCCAGCAATAGCGCCTGGCTGCTCCTCCCCAGCCACCCCACCACTGGCTGCTGCTGCCAGAGCCATGTGCTGAGCTGGTGCCACATAAACACCCCATCGGTGGGAAAACGGGACAGGACACGGCTGTAGGTGAAGCCAGCAGGTGTCACACACAGAGCAGGGAGGGGCAAGCAGGACACCAGTGCAGCAGACAGCCGAGTGTTGCCAGCAATCGCAGGAGAGCCGTCACAGTGAGCAGAGGCAGCTGACTCCCAGAATCACAGAATGGTTGGGATTGGAAGGGCCCTTACAGATCAGCTCGTTCCAAGCCCCCTGCACTGGGCAGGGACACCTTCCCCTAGACCCCATCCAAGCTGGCCTCGAACACTTCCAGGATGGGGACATCCACACCTCCTCTGGGCAGCCTGTTCCAGTGTCTCATCACTACCANAAAAAGAAATGCGTAAAGCATTATCTGCAGTTCAACATGCCACGTTGTGTCAAATCATTTCACAAAGACAGCCTTGATGTTGAGACATCTTTTCACACCTACTGCCAGACGGGCTCTGAACTGATGTAAAGGGGATGTGCCAGCAATAGCGCCTGGCTGCTCCTCCCCAGCCACCCCACCACTGGCTGCTGCTGCCAGAGCCATGTGCTGAGCTGGTGCCACATAAACACCCCATCGGTGGGAAAACGGGACAGGACACGGCCGTAGGTGAAGCCAGCAGGTGTCACACACAGAGCAGGGAGGGGCAAGCAGGACACCAGTGCAGCAGACAGCCGAGTGTTGCCAGCAATCGCAGGAGAGCCGTCACAGTGAGCAGAGGCAGCTGACTCCCAGAATCACAGAATGGTTGGGATTGGAAGGGCCCTTACACATCAGCTCGTTCCAAGCCCCCTGCACTGGGCAGGGACACCTTCCCCTAGACCCCATCCAAGCTGGCCTCGAACACTTCCAGGATGGGGACATCCACACCTCCTCTGGGCAGCCTGTTCCAGTGTCTCATCACTACCATTGAGTTACATTTCTTCAAGGAAAGGGACCCTCACCATAGGGGCAAGGCCAGCAGTGAGTGCAAATACCTTAGAAAAACCTGGGAAAGAGACAAGGAGGGTAGGAGGGAGAGCTGTGCCCTCTGCCGCACTGGGTGACAGCAGGAAGGTGAGAGCAGCCATGTTTCTGGAGGGGTTGTGGTGCTGCTGTGCAACTTGAACTTCTGACAAGCTAGTGCTGGTGTAGCAGTCTGGGCCAGGAGTATTATGCAAGTGTCCAAAATGGATGATTGACACCAGTTAAGTCAGGATCAGTGACTGGAGAGCCTACTGCTACATCTTGCACGTAAAACTGACATGTGCAGAAGGCTGTGGAACTACAAAATTGGAAATCAAGTGGTCAGAGACAGGCAAAATCTCAGCTACAGCCCCCACCTCCAATTTATATTTCAGCCACAGACCTGCCATGAAAATCAGGATTTCAGTTTAAGAATAATGGTTGAAAATGCCTTTCTGAAAATCAGCAGTCTGGGAATCAGAGTGACAAACAAACTCACCCTGCTTTTGTTCAGATATCCATGAGCTCAGTGGTGGCTCTAACGCCCTCTAACTGCTGGGATCTCCCTTCCCTGCCACAGGATTACTGCCCAGCCATGGTGTCCTCTCCGTGCTGGTGACTCTGAGGCAGGTTTGCTGTATCAGTGTGCACAGCTTTGCACAGTGTGGAGAAATAATGTGTGAGTATGAGAGGGAGAAAGTTCAGGTGTAGACACAGCTCGAATGAAATCTCCCCGGCCCAGCCCCACTCCAGCCCCTCGGCTGAGACTTATGCCATGGGAGATAACAAAGGACCATCCAGGTATGAATTCAAATTGCAGCTCTAATTTGATTTTGGAAGACCCTTCTGAGTGCCTCTTATACCATACATCTCAGCGGGCTCCCTGGACTTCAGCCCCAGGAGTGGCTCTTGTGTTTTTCATCTGCTGAATAAAAATACCTGTTGCTGTCACCAGCTGCACTTGGTCCAAGAAGAAAATAACCCCGACTTTACTAAGGTGACCCACACAGGGACACTTCTCACTGTCTGCAACAGAAGAGCCACTTAGATAAGTTTCATCTTCCCTCTGACAGAACTTTTCTATAGCATGGACCTTTCTACTAGTCACTATACTACAAAAATCTCCCTGAGTACTCCATCATCCTGTTTCCTACAAACTTGACTTTGCCTTAGGAATAGTGTTAGCAAAAGATGTAATTGTCATTCTCCTGGGCTGCATCAAATCTTATTTAAGGATGGATCTCCTCTCAATTTCTCTTAGAGGCACTTTACCCTAGAGAGAACCAATCCATTATTGGAAGGAGATGTTCTGACCCCATTAGCTGGGCAGACGTGTGTTTGAACTACAGACCTCTGAGCATCCTCAATCCAGGATGAGCTAGCTCAGGCGATGGTGTCTGGAAGGGATGTATCCTCAGAGATCCCTCTGCATCCTGCTCTGTACCAGGCCAGTGCCGAATGCACACTGCAATAGGCACCTGAGAGATCATGTCCAGCAGCTCACTGAAATGAGTGAAGGTAAGGGTATGCAGATAAATATAAAATCCTGGGAAATGTAATTTTGGATGCATGCTATGTTTAAAAAAAAAAAGCACTGGAGAGAAATTCCTTGTGATTTATAATTCCCATATTGGCAAGTACAGAACATCAGTGTGTTATACTGAATTTTTTTTAAAGCTTTTTGTGTTTTTTTTTTAAGCTCTGTTCCAAGCTTGCTTCATGTATGTTTGACTCTGGCCCCTGAGAATACCAGAAAATGCATAATACAAGCATTTGCAACCTTTAAAAGTGGAAATGTCTTAACTTAGTCTTAGTTAGTCAGTTGTGGCCCTGACTCTAATGAAAGTGCTGCTGTCCAATATGCTTTGCTCTGCATTGATTTTTCTTCTATCAGCTGGGAGTTCTGGTAAAAGAACAATAGATCTAATAATATCAGTAAAGAAAAGAAAGTAAGGTACAGCGAGTTCTTCAATATATACAGGTCAAGCCACAATCAATTTCCAGATTTGAAATTATGTTTTTAAAATGTATGTTTAATACAAGATCTTGTTCTAAGTCTATCAAGTCAAAGCTTGTATAGTTTCAAGTTCCTGAATGACTGCTTCATCAAGTAGCCCAGACTTAGGCCCCAGAGGTTAAGCAATAAAGGAGAAACAAAAATAACTTAAAAGTTTCTGCAGCTAGTTGAACCCAGCAACAGCTCCTTAAACCGCTTTACATTCCTAGAGTTTGACAGAACATAAAGCCACAAGATACATTGAAAAGCTATGAATTTGCTAAGTAGGATTTCACATCCTCTTGTTGTTAGAGGTCATTAAGTTTATTAGATGTTAGTAAAACACTTGTAAACAGAAAATATAAAGGCTTATGAAAAGTGCCCTTTATTTTCACCCTAATAATTAACATGCAACTAGGAACAGGATAACAGAAACCTAATTAATGAAGCACTGTTAGTTCCAAAATCTCAGTGATAATTATGCAGCAAGTTTCATACAGACCTGCTGAAATGAAAAATAATTGTGCAAAGAGGGTATCATATAGATTAGATGAAAACTTGCTTATAATTTTTTAGCAGATAAGCTGATTCAGTTACAAACTCTAAAATCATACTACGGACTCGCTGAAAAAGCAAGAATCCAGAGTGATACAAACTTTCTTTACTTCTTTTTACCTATTTACAAACTCAGTGTGATTCTTCTGGTTTGAGATGACGGTTCTTTTACACAAATGATCTTGCAATAAAAAACCCAACACTGTTAAAAATGTTTAGCAAAAACTCACTTTGAACTTTGATTGTAAGACCACAAAATACAGACATTGGCTGACAGATAAACAGCACATCTGCAACTTCAGCAATACAACTTGAGACCTTTTAGATCAGAAATGAAGTCTCATCGCCAAATGAAAAGAGCATCCTTTTGCTATAGCAGGGTGTATAACCTAATAAAACTTTCATTTGCAGGGTGATAACTGTATGTAACAGGGTGCAAGAGCCTCTATGGTGAAAAGACAACTACAAGTCTGTCTCCTCAAGGAGAATTTAAGTTCTCACAACAGATTTACTACAGAAAGAATGGAATTAGGGTAAAAATCAAAATTCAACAAACACCAAATCCTGATTAGTCTTTTCCTCAATTAAGAGCAGCTGCTCTTGAATGGAAATGCTTGTTCTTGAGTCTCCTTGTGCTTGTGTCCCTCCAGCAAAGGCCCTGATTATTGCATTTTTTTTTTCTGAAAGGTCACTACTGCCATGTGTTTTACCCATTTTTATGAAAAGTTAAGGAAAAGAAAAGTAAAAAAAAAAAGAGTAAAAAAAGGGAAAAAAAGAAACAGCTTAAGGCACTCTAGATCCCAGGGACACTCATCTTGGTCTTTTTAGATACATATAGGATATACCACACTGGATTGTAAGAAATGTTTCAGACTAACACTGGTTTTGCAAATGGGTCTCATCCAGTTGCCTGGCTTTTACGTAAATCAATTAAATTTTTTCTAAAGCTAAGAAAAGAACGTTCTAGGCTAAGAAATCAAATTTCTCACCTCTTGGATGGCTTGCTGACTCTGAGCTGGAGTGTATGTTAATAATGCTCTCTGTCAACTTTTTCACTTGGAGACTCCATTCCATCCTGGCCAATATTATTCACATTTCCATCACCTCTTGGCTGGGATCTACTAATGCAGAACGATTTCAGCACACAGCCTTTGGCCTGAAGGGAACTCCAGGAATTACAGAACACTGCAGTGCACCTCAGCCACATGGCCACGTGAACACCAAATCACTCTGCTGTCCTCTACAGCGGCTCTTGTCAGAGCGTCAAACGAAATCTGCACTATTGGTCCTTGCCTTGCTCTGCCACCCGAACCTGGGACAGCGCTTCCACTGGGAAAGAGACAGCTAATGACAACTATTCCTTTGATATAGTAGAATCCTACACAAAATCTGATGTGAGTGTAGATAAACCTGTGAAATGAAACTCTTTAGACAGGTTATAAACCAAACAGGCTGATGCAGTGTTGGTAGGCTCTGTGTTCCTACTATTCACCTAACGTAACAGTTTGTATCAGACATGGGAAGCGTGAGGTTGCACTGCCAGAAGAACGTGTTCTAAACCTAGTAGAGCCATAAACTTTTGCTGAAGGAAACACTACTCCAGGGAGTAGAAGTCAGTCATATTCACTTTTGAGATGAGTCTTACCAAAGGCACAGAAATTAATCTGCCTTCCTCACTAGAAGATCTGCAATATAACCAGAATTTAATTCTACCAATTCAAGAATAAAAAGAAATTCTCCACTATCTGTTTTATGTAGTTACCATTATTAAATTACCAGCATAGGCAGATGAGGATAACTATGCACTTGGACTTGACACACAGTTCAGGTTGTGAGAAATGTGACACTGAAGAGCAGACTCAGCATCTTTGAGTTTGCTGCTTCGATGAAGTTTCTCTCTCACTATTTGGCATATAGAGAGCTTATAGAAACCAATTTTGTCACCTATGCACCTGAACTTAGTTGGTTTGAAAAATATGTTCCTCTTCCATGCACTGCAACAATGAGGTATTGAAGACAAGACCTAACACCTTCTGGAGGGCAAATGACAGACCGATTCTTTAAGCAGTTTATTTGATAATTGTCAGCAAATTAGTAAATACATAACACAAACTTACATATCACTGTATACCTTGCAGAGTTTTATAAATAGGTCTTAATAAAATGTAGCAGTGCCAAATGAAAAAGGAGCCAAAATAACCTAATTAATTGATTTGAAAATAAAGGTACTTCAGGGAGTATCTGATACATAATTCTAAAGTTTTCTCACTTTAAAGTCACATCAGCCTAACAAAGAACAAAACTTGTTAACATTACTGTTAGTATTGAGACAAAAGGGAGAGAAGGGGCATCAGTCAACAGAAGAGAAAGAACAGCAATGAAAAAATTGTGGAATTCTTTGATGTTAGATAATAAATTATTAGGATGCTCATCAAAATAGCTAGTAAAGCAGTGCTCTCAGTAAAGTACTACCAGACTACCAAATAAGTACCAGACCAAAGTGCTAACAGGTGCATAACCAGCATTCCAGTTTGCTTCAGCAACTCATCTTCACCTTGGTAAAAATAGCACAAATACCAACAGGGTATTTTCTTAAGAGTTTCCTAATACAGCAGCTGTACCACCTTATGGGGCATGCAGTGGAAATACTTAAAATAGATCTAGAAGAGTGGGATAGTATTATATTACATTGTATTATATACCGCATATTCTTCATGGAATCATTTAATTCCAGTAAAATCTATCTTTCCCATTGAGAGCTCAGGGACTTGAAATGTAACTAAAAGATTCACTGGAAAGTTTTAATCAAGCCTTGGGAGGTCTGAAAGATCTCTACTATATGACATGTATTATTGTATGTTATGCAATTAAATATTGCGCTAAATATGACATGAGTAGGACAGATTCCAGCTCCACTTTCAGATATAACTTTGCAGGACAAGTTCTATGAGAGCATTTTTAATCTGTAAACTGAGCTGACTGGAAGTAATGGAGATATGCCAGCGACAGAGGGTTACATAACGCTCGTTCCAGTGTTGGCACTCAGACCCCAGCTGCACTTTTGACCTCTGCCTCAGTTTCTCCGTGTAAAGCATCCTGATATTCTAAGATAAAGAGCCACTTTTAAAATACCAGGACAATTAGATAAATTTTCAGTGAAGCTAATAGGCAACTCACCCTGGAAAATTTCCTCCAATTTCATATGTTACACCTAGAGGGTTACGATGAACTAGGAAAAATGAAAAACTTGTGACAATAAAGAGGTGATTTCACTGCATTTGTTTTTTCCTTTTTTTATGTAGACATTCATCTTCCACAAGAAACAAAGCTTCTCAAGGCATGCCAGAGAGCAAAATGCTCAAGTCATACACGCTTAGTTTCAAAGTTACGTTGCTACTCTGAGAGAGAAATCAATGTATACTATATTAAAAACAATCATCACAGCCCTTCAAATGATGGGAGCGCTTAACTTTGAATGCAATTCAACCTAATAGAGGCTTTAATGGCTTTTGACAGATTGTTCCACTGATCAAGGGACATGTATGAAAATAACTGCCTACCAAGCTCTGATTTGATTTTAAGAAAAGAAAACTGAAGGTTAATGGTAAACAGAAGTTGATTGTTCACATTTTCACTGAAATAACTCTATCTGACCTGTTCTTAGAAGCAGTGGAATAAAGGATAATGGGAATCTTATACACCTGACTTTTTACTTTAGCCTGTAATCAAGGGGACTAATCAGACCAAGATGTGTTGGCATGAAAGCAAGTATTTGACGGTAGGGAGGGGGAGGAGCACAACTTTTGTGACCACATTCTTAAGCATCATGGACAAGCCCTGTAAAACCAGTNATGGTACACACAAGATGAAATATTTAGTATTTGGAGTTTATAGTTTGGAAGAGCTTACATCTCAGACTGTTCATCACAGTTTGTCATAAGTGCACAACAGGTTTTATGTTAGCCAGTGGATGGAAATACCTTGAAAGCTATCAGCTTTAGAGAAATACATAAATAATTATTTGTTTGTATTTAAGGAACAAATGGAGATACATTCCTAGACTGGTAAATTAAAAATACAAGATTAGAACCTGTCTCTCCTCCCTCTGGAGCAGGGAACACAAGAGGATTTGCTAACAGACATACATCAGCATCATTTTCAGGATGAAAGAACCATATTTGCACTAGTGTAGGAGGGGGAGGAGAACAACTTTTGTGACCAAATTCTTAATCATCATGGACAAGCCCTGTAAAACCAGTAGAGATTTAGAGGATGTAAACCATAGCATAATACATCCTTTTGGATTATGAATGTTATCACCAAAGCAACGAGAAGAGAAACTGTAGTTCACATGACATATGTGAAGTGCTCATGCCAAAATATCAGCATTTTAATCTGCTAATTCTATCAGTTATTTCTTGGCTTTTATTTTACACATTATTTAGCCAGTTCTGAAGCCTTTCTGTGTACAGTCTTTTTGTAATTGTATAAATTATCTTCTCTTGTTCAATAAATGCCCTCAGGCTAAGATGAAGAGGACAGATGAATGTAAATGAAGGTGCAAGCCCAGCCATTGAAGGTGAAGAGTCAGTTTGGACAGGAAAGAGAACAGTGGTTCTATTCAGGATTGCCTCTGCCTGTACAGGTGGGGTGAGCCAGAATAGGGCAGGATGGGATTTCCTCTCCTCCCTTGCCAACAGCAGCGACAGCCAAACGCTGAAGGTCAAGCCGAGACCTGTGGACAAGGGCAGGGGGCCTAGGCCCGTGCCGGGATGAGGCGCTGAGGGCCGGCACGCAGCTGCGCCGCGAAGGGAGGAGGAGGAAGGCGGCAGGAGGAGGAGTTGAGGAGCCCGGGCCCGGGAGCCTCCCCGCTTACCGCACTAGGAAGTGACGCTTTCCCTGAGTCCCGGAGAGAAAGAAACAAAGTTTGGTGTTTTTTTNCTGTACAGGTGGGGTGAGCCAGAATAGGGCAGGATGGGAGTCCTACAGAACAACGAATGCTGGTGGTTTAGCCCTTCATCACTCCCTAGCAGCTCCACCTTCTAAAGGCAGATGACTGTAGTGCTGAACTTTCCTCTCTTAAGGGAACTGCAGGGGGTGTCTATTTTTGATGAGAAACCTCATGGAAACAGAATTCTTGTCTGACCCTTCCCTGTGTCAGATCACTGTCTTGGTGGGACAGGACAGAAGATGAGCTGCAGCAACTTGAATCTCAAATGAGAAACAGAATGTTTGGAGGTACTCAGTTTGTGGAGGTTCAGCAGGACAGAAGTGGAGGCTGAAGGTGGGGATGAGAGTTTCTCATCCTTGTTGCTACAGTGGAACAACCACTCTTCCCAACTCTGTAATCTTGGTGTGAGCTGAGAGTGGTCAGCTCCTGGCAAAAAGCTGAGGACTGGCTGTCAGGGGCAGGAAGGGGTTTCGGGAACCAACATTAACTTTTCACCAGGTGGTAACAATTAAGGGAGAGATCCTGACCTGCACTGTACAAGTTTGAGCTCAATGACTCCCATATGAGTTCAGTTAATGAAGCCGTGGCCTTGAGAAAGCACATCCCTTGGCTCTCATGTGCATCTCACCTCGTCTCTCTTGCCCTGCTCTCAGCCCAGTTTAGACATCAGCTCCTGGCCTGGTTTAACATCCAATCGCCCAGTGCTGCATGGCACAGGACTAATGGAACAGCACTGCTGTAACTAAGAAAGGAGAAATGCCAACTCTGAACACACTATAGTATTTCAGTCACCTTTCATGATAGATTTTAATAATCTTAATTTCCTTATGCCCTGTTAGATCAATGGAATCCTTGAATCTGCCCCACTGCATTAAGTAGTCCAGCATGATTTTATAGTGCATCTTGCATCACGACCAGTGAACCTAAAACCATACTCAAATTATAAAAAGACAACAGATTTGGATATTTATTATGGTGCATGTTACCCATCCTGCACAGTTGCCAATCGGTGATAACTCATGGCATTCTTATTTACCCTTTAAATAATCAGAACCTGCTGTAAAGCTTAGAACGTAAGTATCATGCCTTTAAAATCTACTGTATTGAGATTAATTTGATTTATTTACATAACCTTTTTAACAGAAGAAAGGACCTATGGGATAAAATATTTTCATATACAGGCATGTGAACAAAGCATTATAAAAACATTTCTAATTACATTGCATAGCATAGCAGTTTCTATCAAATACCTAAAAAACGTCTGTATCTTTCATCCCCCAAATTACAGAAACAATAGAAGTTTTTAATTTTCTGCCAACATTTTCTATCTATCAGTGTAAAACCAACTCTGTATCAGATTTATAAAAGAAAGCCTTTGCCTTGAGCATTTAATTTGTACTGTTTCCATGTTTAGTCAGTGCCTTTTGTAAAATTGATGAATATTGTCTAAAGGCAAGTGCAGACAGGCAAACAGATCTGTATCTTCTGCAATCCATTTAGCCTGACACACATGTGCAAGTGAACTATTTTACCTCAATTCAGTCTTGGCTGATGAAAAGTAAATGTAAGCAAAGTCGTGAACTTCACCATTTTAAAAGAACCACTGAATTTAATGTCAAAAGTTAATTTATGCTCTCACCTCTTCCTTGAAAAAACTTCACCTTGGTCCTCATGCTTCTAAAGCATCCAGGCTTAGCAAACAATTGCTACACACAGGACATTCATTAGAGGCTGTGTCTTCCAGCTCATCCAAAAAGGAAATGGGTTATCTAATGCTGGAATATAAACGGATTGCTAAACAAGCATTGAAACAAGCTAAATTATAACTACTTGAATAAAATAAAGAAGTCTTCAAAGTATTTGTCAGCTTCTAACACATAATCTAAATACAGCAATAATTTACACTTGATCTCTCAGGTTTTTTATATATTTACCTTTAACTGTGTTCTTTTTGGGGTACCCTTTGGC
>VYZQ01021472.1:0-13667 GCA_013400655.1 Mystacornis crossleyi
TTGGGCACATCTTACATTGCAACACACGGTCCAACACCTTCTGTTCTGACTAAATAAAAGTTCCAACATTGCGAGCTGTCCCCTGTCCAGTGTCTCCTGGCACATCTTCCCTTTATGGCTGAGCAATTCACAGAGAAATAGGGAGCTCCTGGTGCACGGAGCACGCCCTGCAGTGCCTCCCCAGCAGCACCCAGGCCCGGCTTTGCCGAGCTCTCCGAAGCCCTCAGGTCCATGGCCCTGCTGATCCCAGGGAAATAATCCCTGGCCATGCTCCTGCAGTGCTGGACATCCGAGGGAGAGGTGTCCTGCACAACTGGACTGCTGACCCTCCGCCTGGGAAACTCTCTTGGACTCTTACACGTTGTTTTTCCGACAATATTTAATTACCCTAACCTTGGGATTACGTTTCTGCCTTTTCCGGGGATGTGATTAAACTCTAATAAAATAGCCATTTAAACTTAAATAGTTTTTAAAAGCTGTAATCCCCTCAAAGAAATTTTTTAGCTCGGTTAATCACTGCTAGCTGAAATGTGACGTTTGTAATGAGTTTATCCAAAGGACCTTAGAGAAGGCACCTGATGCCTTAGTGCAGAACGTTGTACTGCAGCTCAATTTGTTTTTACAGTTTAAACAAGTGTACTTATCATTTTAAAATAAAATACTTTCACTATTTAACAGGTAATTTTGATAAAATTTGCATGGGTTAAACACATATCAAACCAGTGTTCTTCTTAATCACCCAGTACACAAAAACATTAGCTCTTTTGTACTGTTTTTTGGCCAAAATATCCCCCACACTTATCACGTATGATGGAATTTTGGTGTTATAAGAAAATTTCACAGCAGTTGTAACTTTGTGAAACATCACATTTCTTCTAGACTACCTCCCTGAAACAAACTCACAATTTAAGGAATGGTTGAACTCTGTCATGGCTTTTGGAATGGCTTGACAATGATGTTGTGCTAGGAATAAGCAGGAAACAGAGCAGGAATAAGGAGAAAAAGAGAGTGTGTAGGCAAATTAATGATTTTTCTTGGAATAGGATGTTCAAGTGTTTCAGGTCAAGGCTTATTGTGCCTTGCAGTAGTCACAGAATTCCAGATACTTCAAATTCGTAAATCTACTAATTATTCCCTTCCCTTTCTATAGGCTGCTGATTTCTAGTCTTTTTGATAAATAAAAAAATGAGAGCTGTTTTAATGTTTAGTATTTAAATAGTGAAACTCCTAAGTAAAAGAAATATTTTCATTTGGATTTGGAGTAAAAGAAAAACACAACTCAGGCTTCCTGCCCGTATGACAAGCAACAGAACCCACATGGATTTTATCAGCTTACGACAAATAAAGACCTGGCCACAGGAAATGAGAGTTGGGGTTGATACACAAGTCAGTGGTAGGTGCCAGTTGGCTTCTTTCCATATCAGCCATAACTCTGACATTTGTGAATGCAGAAACTCAGCTGTAAACCTGCACAGCTAACTGTAATTTGGAGAGTGCTGGTGCTGCCGTGGGAAACTGGGCAGACTTGGGAGGGCCTGGGGCACGCTGAAAGGCCCCAGGTAATGCTGTTTCTGGTCATAAGTCAATTCTCTGTCACTCCATCCCTTTACAGGCTGGTTCTGGTTCTAGAATTTGTTCTAGACAAGAGAAAAAAGAGCAAGTAAAGACAGGGAGTCCTTTGTCCCATTGTCATATGACAGATAATATGACAATGACTGTTGTGGTCATGCAAATGAGATCTTCTTGTTCCTGGTCGGTTGGGATTGTCTAACAAGGAATCACATTCAACTTTTGAAACTAAAAGAGTTTGTGAAATACTAAGTCCATTTTTTTTTTTTTTTTGGTGAGTGTTTTGAACTTCTGCAGGTCCCCCATGTAGCAGACTGAATTACAGTTAATATTTTGAGCTATAAAACTAGCTTATCCTCACTCCAGGAATTTTGGTGATGAGTGCTATCATTTGCATCCAAACAAGCTGAAGTAAGACTAAAAACCAGTGTACCTGAAAGATGCTTAGGTAACCAGAATGTGCCAAAACATCAGCCAAGATGATCTGGGTTCGCTTTCTGCCACCAGCAAGGCTGGGATAAGATAGAATACCTCAAGGCATAACGTTTTGGTGTCTGTTTGTCAGTGTTGGACTATTGTCTGTGACTCTACCACTTTGCTTTTGGCCAAAAGAGCAAGCAGATACTGTTTCCCAGCAAATGAAATAAGCCAGCTATGTTCCTGTGAAAAAGGAAAAGTTGCTAATATTTTCCTTATCTGTGTCTCGAAGCTTCTGTTCGCTGCTGCCCCCGAATTTCCTGAACCCATCCTTGCTATTCCTTGGCCACCCAGGGCATCCCACGCCCCCTGTGCCGTGCCAGGACATCTTGCTGCTTTGTTTTCTTTAAGAAATGTCAGTGTGACCCTCAGCATGCAGGCTTCCCGGGACTCTCAGCAGAATGGAGATCCTCACAATGCTTTATTGTTGACAGTGAGCGAGGCCACGAGGAGCTCAGTGCCCCTGGATGGTTGAAATCTCCAGCAGCAGCAGCAGCAGCAGGAGCAGCAGCAGCCATGTCTCTGCCCTTCCGGAAAGAGCTGGAGAAGTACAAGAATATCAATGAGGATGAAATACTCAGCAAGCTCTCAGAGGATGAACTGAAACAGCTGGAGCACGTTCTCGACGACCTTGATCCTGAGGTTAGTGGTGGTCATGGCAGTGCTGCCTGTTGGGAATGCCACACGCTGCAGCACTTTACAGTTGTGTCCTGTTACAGTGGAGAAGGAGGACCCTGAAGGGTGAGCAGCTCAGCTAGAGGCATTTTGATTGTATTCCTGCTCTGATGTGCTGTTTGCTTTTGCTCAAGCCCCTGTGCTCTTTGTCTATTCCATGTCTATTTAGACATGAGCTTGTCTGCAAGCTAAATCTTTAATCGTGTTGGCACAGTGCAACACAATGAGGAGCTTTTCATGGCTGCTGTTTCTGAGCACAGCCACAAACAAACATAACCTGTGTTTACGGAGATCAGGTCTTTTGAACTGCTGAAATCTGGTGACCATGTCATTCAGCACATATATTTTTAGCTGAAGAGAACATATTTGGGCGTGATTAAGAAAAATAGGATTCAGCTTCACAACTGTTATTTTCTAGAGGGTAAGGGTAATTTGGAGATTTGAAGGCATTCTCCCAAAGCATTTTTAAAGATTTCTGGTCTGAGAACCACTTGGTCCTACAATAACAAGGTTACAGTCACAAGAGTGATGGGAATTCTGATTGTACCTACCCAAAAACATTCAACCTGCTGCAGGAGTTTGAAAACTGGCAGGTAAGCTGGCAGATAAAATCTGTTCAGTCTGGAGGCAAAATGAATTTGGAGAAACACAGTAGATTTACAGCTTCTGATTCTATAGCACCAACCTGCCTGGAAATGAAGGGGGGGCTTTACTGTTCCCTCCCTCTGTATTGCCACTTCCCACACCACTACCACTTCTGCATTTTCTGGTGTTTTCAAGTATCTCAAATGGAGACAGAGAAAAACATTAAAAGACAACACCAGCCAACCAAATGAATCAGGCCACGGTGCATTTGTAGTCATGCTACGTATGTGCAGGGAGTTTGGAGCACCCTGGGCACATTTGTGCCTGCACAGGGAGAATGACCAGTGGCTCGAGTCCACGGGATGTGCTCAGAATGCCCTGGGTATTTGCCATGGGTCCGATTTACTGTGCATGTTCTGGCCAGTGCTGAAGTGTTTCTGAAGCACCCTGGGCCACCATCGACACGTTGGCTTTACTGCAGGTGCTCTGCAAGGCCCTCCTGCCTCTGCTCCTGCCCGGGATTCCCTGCACTGAAATGTGGGGCTCATGTGTATTCCAGTGTTACAGGATGCAGGTGAAATCACAGGATCCTCCAGCCACACGCTGAAAGTGGGAATTATCTGCTTGCTTCCTCACACTCTGAATAGCTGAAGTCTGCCTCATTCACCAGTCTCTTCAGTGCATGCCTTTCATTTCTGAAGTCTGAGAGACATCTGCTTTAGAATGAAAGGATTTTTTTTTTTTAAATGAGAGAGGCAAAAATGGTGAGGAAAAAGAGTAGAGGAATAGAAGGAAATGAACAGAAAACGCATCCTGGTCTGTGTACCTGGACTGCAAACTCTGGTTATGGTATGTGTAACAAAGGACTCTGACCATACTTAGTCCTTTGGTGCTGGGATTGTAAATATGGTTAATACAAATATTAATGGGTAGTAAATGAAGACTGGGTTTTGTGGTGACATTCAGGCAACGTGTGTTACTACCATCACCACAGAGCATTATACAAATAATGATTTCACTTAACAACCAACAGCACCGAGGTGAGCTTTGGGACACTGTGTGAAGCTGCCTCCTCTCCTTTCCGTGCCCCCTCTCTCTCACAGAACGCCCTGCTTCCAGCGGGATTTCGGCAGAAGGACCAGACCACGAAACCTGCCACGGGCCCCTTCGACAGAGAGCGCCTGCTCTCCTACCTGGAGAAGCAAGCGCTGGAGCACAAGGACAGGGAAGACTTCGTACCATTTACAGGGGAGAAGAAAGGTACTGTCCGTCCTCGTGTTGGCCCTGGGTGATGGACTGCCCGGGCACAGGCACCCACTGCTGCCCGGCTTCTTGTGGAATATGCTGGGACAAAGAAGTGAGGGCTGCTAGAGTGCAGGGTGAGGCTCAGGACTCAGATGTGGAGCTGCTGGAGCAGAAGATGAAGGCGTGGTGTATCTGCGGCCTGCGTGGGCCTCGCTGCTCTGGGGTCCCGGTGGCAGCTCCGTGGCCTGTCCCAGTGGCAGGTTAATGGCCCGCTGAGGGGAACAAAGGTGCCCTTCCCAACCCCTCAGGGGCTGTTCCCTGTTCAGCATTAGGCCCGTGCAGGGGTATTGCAGTGGGGGAGGCGCTCAGGAGGAAACGCTTAAATGCCTTTCTGAGTAAATCTTGCCTACAGCTGCTGTAAGTGATCAATCAGGGAGTACATATTACAAAAACTAAGTATTTTTCCACTTGTTTACCAGCACATCTGGCAATGCTATTCACGCAGACAGTTTCCCTGCTACCCTTTGTGCTACAGCTACAGGGAAAAAAAGGGGAAAAACAGGAAAACCTAATTCTAATAATTTAAACACTGGTAGGATAACCCTAGGGCAGGGACGGTCATAATTTAAGCAAACAATATTCCTTTAGCACCACTATCTCCTTTTCCTTGTTTATAAGAAGTGGACAAAATGTTGGCCTCAGGCAACCCCTTCATTCAAGAGGGAGCTTCCTATGCCTGGGTCCATTTCTGGCCATGTAATGGGTTTGCCATTATTTCAACGGGATCTGCTTAAGGAAAAGCAGATACTTCAAGAAAGTCAAGGGCAGCATTTTCTACATTACCATTACCGAAGATGTGAAACGTCATTTATATAACATTTCGTAGGCCAGGAGTTGCTACTATCCCTATGCTGTGTTCTCAGGATTTGAAACAATGATTTCTGACAAATGAGACATTTTTCAGCTGGATCTGATCGGTGTGTTGTGTCACCACCCAGCACGTTCTTTAACCCACTTCTCCCCCATCAAAACACCCACACACTGCTCTTCACGGGGCTGATCCTGACCCACTGACAGGCAGGGGCAGGGCAGAGATGCTGCCTGCAGCAGGAGTGGTCGGGCACGTGCTGTGCAGGAAGGACAGCTCTTTCCTTTAGCATGGGTTTATTACCAGTTGTTTCCAGTCCCCTGCACGCTGCCGTGTCAGAGCAGCACAAGTTACCGCTTGCAGGTCTCCAGATTTTTATGGCAACACCTTCACTGAGGTCTCACCTTACTGATATTTACAGACCCGAGACTAAGATTTTGCATTTTTCACTGTGGTTATATCTGAGATCTCCAAATAAGCCTGAAACATAAATGCACAAAGCCCAGCAGCGTGTGGAATTGCTTATAGCCATAGGACTGGCCCTCAATGTGAACAAAATGAGGCCCTGACAGTGGTACTTTGTGGACTGGCCTGTTTATTCCCTTTCAGTTTGCTTTTGATGAAGCTAAACCAGTATTATTCCTACATTTGCTTCCAGATGCCCTGAAGTGCTTATTAGTGCAGCTTATTAGTTCCTGGTGTCTCTGGTGTGGAAATACCACTGCTTTGCAAGCACAGCCAACCACACATTTTGCTCCTCCCTGGGCACAGGGTGAATGCAGCCCTCCTAGCATTTAAAGCTGTTCCTAATTTGGCTTTCGATTCACTGCGTTCATTTACTTCAAAATTGCAGTTTCAAGAATTATTACAATTATGAGGTAATGACAGCATTTTAGGCTAAAAGAATTACTCCCTTAATTTCCTCCGTTCTTTGTGCAATACAAATTCATGACAAAATCCTCAGTATCAGCTTCAGCAGATTAAGTCAAATGAAAACAGCCACGTGTCCTGTGATTTCTGCAGTCATTTTACACTTATAATCTAAACACACAGAATTATACTACATTTTCTCTGAAGTCAGAGGCCAAACGCTATGAAAATACCCTTTGTTCCCTTGTTGGTTAGAAATAACTGAATTAATCCGAGATCCGATGAGCTCCAGTACCTTGACAACTGAGAACTGATGGGGTTGCACAGTGTCATTTTTGGGCTGCTTTAAGGGGACTGGCTTAGGAGAGCCAAGTTGTTTATTTTGAGCTTGGCATCTCCTGAACTGGTACAGGAGTGTCAGTCCTGCTGCCCCTCTGTGGCTTGGCAGGAGGTGTCCTGCAGAAACACCAGCAGACTTCCAGCGCCGCCTCCTTTCCTTGTTCTCCTTCCCCCTTGCTCTGCACTGCTCAGGCTCCATGCAGGAGCTGAGCCTTTATCAAACTGAAATCTCCATCTGCAGTCCCCCCGTGGATCGGGTGATAATCCTGCTAATTGCTGGGATCTGGGGAAATGGGATGGATGTCGTACAAAGGCCACGCGTGGCTATTCCTGGATCCGAGAATCCGTGCTTGAAACTGCAGCGTTACTTATTTTGACACTCAACTGAAGATAAATAACAGGATGGTTGTATTAAAATATAAATTACTTGATTTATATTTATGAGAAGATGTTTGCCATACAAGAAACAAAGCCATCCTGCAAAGATATTTTCAAGGTCTGGTACTACATGCTAGATTTAATGTCGCTTTACTTAGAGAATAATTAGTATTCTTCCAAAGCTCAGTAATTAGTTCAGGATAAATAATTTAAATTTCTAAAATGAGTCCTCAGAAGAATCTAAAGAAGGATGTCTCTTAAATTAAAATCTTATTTCTCACCTTCTGCGTGTTGGTGCGTCTCTAAGGTGTATTTACAGATTAGTAAATATTTATATGATTATATTTTATAGATTTCTCTTAAATTATTTCTTTATATGCACTATGGAAGCACTGTAATGCTTCACTATGGAAGCACTGTAATGCAGCCATTCTGTAAATAACCTCAAATTAATTTGACACTATTTTTGCTACTTAAAAATCAAATTCTCAAGCAGCTCTAAAATGCATCCAGTTGTGTATATTTGGGAGGTGTAGAGGCTAATGTGCCATCTGGCACTATTTATGACCTAAGAATATTTGTGTGCTGTAGGATTAGAGGGTGTCAGGTGTTGTTTGAACATTTGTCAGTGTTTTGTACTCTGATGTTTGTCTGTCACTGGGAAAGCATTCATTTTTTCAAGTTTAGGAAGTGGGATGCTTCTACTAAATGTTAAGTGACCTTTCTACCAGTTCCTCCAGTTACCATAGAAAGCTAAAACTAACTTGGAAATTCGCTGATGAGCCGAAAATAAGGCGGCATTTAAAACATCCTCCTTCCAGAAGAGTCTGTGATACATCATGATTTTTTATCTACTGTGACTGCCTCTCTTTTTTCTGTTGTTAACATTTTATTAGAGAGTTCTCAAGGGGGAAGCAATACCAAGCAGCTGCTGAAGGACAAAACTCAGTTGCCTGTGTTGTTCTCTATGTGCTGGGCAACCATAAGGTTTCGATTGTCCTAGAAAACAATCCAAAACAAATTCCAGGGCTGACTGGGATATCCAGAATGGTTAAAACACAGGAAGTGTTAAATACGAGCCCGAGACCGGGGGGGCTGATTATGCAGGGAATTGCCTTGTTTTTGACTGTAATTGTGGTTTCAGGAGGTTGGAGATGCTTGGCAAAAACCATCAAACGTGTGGGATGCATTAGGGTGTTGGCCCTCTGCCATGTTGCAGTGTGGTCACACACTTCAGCAACTGCTGTACAAAAAGGAGTTCAGCCTGTATGGGACAGATCTCAGATTTCAGTGGAGACCCCGGGTTGGCCTGAAATGGTCACAGATGCACACCCAAAACTGGCCACCGAGCAATGTTTTCAGACATGCTTTACCCACATCCTCCCTAACACAAGTCAGGGCTGGATACTTCATCTGAATGCCCCGTGGTGTGTTTTGAAGTGATCTGGTGGCTTTCAGGAACTCTTGTGCAACACAGATGTCTGGTAGTAATGAGCAGTGGAGGTGAAGGGTAAGGGCTGATAACTGGGGCCGTGGAGGTGGGCAGTTGGTAAGTGTTTATTTTGTGTATTCTGGATTTGTTCCTGCTTAGGATAGATGCTCTAGGAATCCTTACACAGATCCTGAAGGCCTGTGGAAGTTACTTAGACTGACCCACTGCACTTAACACATATAGCTGGCACAGCTGGCTGTCAGACTGCCATAATTTCCACGTGAAGTATCACTTTCAAGTTCAGAAATAAAAAGAAAAGTGAGGAGCATAAGGGGCAATGCAGGCACCAAGTATTCCAGAGCACTGTCAGGGCTGAGCTTTCTCTGAGCTGCCCTGGGCTCAGAGCTGGGTCCTGCTGTGACACAAACTGGCAGCAGCAGTTCTGCTCCTGCTCTGTTGCAGGGTTTCTCTGAGCTCTATGGTACTAATGAAACATAATTAAAAGAAGTTCTGCTGTCGTGAAATGTCGTTAGCTATGAAAGGTTGCTTTAAGGAGTGCTGTTTCAACCTTTCACCACTCTCCCTGTTTTCTACTCCTCCTTCTTGCTCCTGCTCCTTGCCAAGCCATTTCATTCTGGACCCGATCCAGTTCTCATCAAAGGCATGGAAAAACCCCAGTGGACTGGGCTGTTATTATTTGTGGCTGGAAAGGGAAGGGGAACATGTTTGTATGTGATTAAATACTAACATTTTCAGCTGACTGATAAAAGGGAAAGGGAAGAAAGTACCAGGGAACTTTTGGCCACAGCCATGTTTTCAGCTGCTCTGGCAGAGAAAATCTCAGTTGCATGTGGTGCTGTGCCAAGCACAGTATCAAACACAGCAGCAGTAATAAGGACAGGCGTGTTCAGGAGGTCAGAGTATTAGAGTAGATGCTAATGAGTTCCAGTTCCACTGTGTCTAACAGACTGCTTTCAAAATTTAGGGTTTAATACAGAGACACGGTGTCTTTCTCGGACTGACGGGGCACTTCTTCCACCCCCAATGCTTAAATGGTTTGTTTAAATTTTTGCCACCTTTTTCCTATCCTTTCGGGCTAAAATTTAGAGCTGATGTTTGTCTCTTCAGGCACTGAAAGCGTTGCAGTTGCTGACAGTAATGCCTCTAGCCAGTGCCTTTCACTGCTCGCTTTTCTAAGACTCTTTTAGTTGTTCTTGACTTTGCCAAACTTGCACAGTTCACAGTGAAATTTCCCATGCTGAGAGGCTGCCTCGAGTTGAATTTTCGGAAAGTGTCAGCAAAAAGGACTTAGCCGCTTCCAAGAACAAGATTAGGAGAAAACACATTGTTTTATCCATCTAGAGTAAATTTTTCCAGCTGGTTTTTTTTACGACCTGCAGTGCCTCCAGGCTTTGAAGAGAGGACTTGAAATGTATGCCCTTTGGAATCCCCAGGGAAATATGCTCAAGTCTGGCATCTTCAAAATATTGTGCTTTCTTGTACATCCCCTCTGTTGGAGCGCTCTCCAAATATTCCCCCTGCAGTGAGTGTCAGTCAGGGCTCCTGCCTGCCTGTGGCAGTGCCCACGGGGACCTGGCATGGCTGGGCTCTCGGGACCTCCTTGAAATTCCTCATCTGAGAGGCCACTGGCACACCAGGACCAAGGGCAGGGAGACTCCTCCTGCCTGGGCAGAGCTCCCCTGCCTTTGTAAGGGCACTGTGAAGGAGAAAAGAAGAGTAAACGGCCAGCAGAGAGGCTGGGGCAGGAGAGGGGGGGTTGAGGAGCTGTATGAGTGTTTCAGGAGGAAGGGCTAGATGTGGCAGCTCTGGGGAAAGGAGCTGTAGAGGAAAGCAGGGGTGAGGAAAGGAGGGCAGAGGGAAAGGAGGTGGTGGGAAGGGTCAGGATTCAAAGATTTTGTAAAACCAGGAGACACAGGGGATGGGGAAGGCACAGGGGGCCTTCCCGAGGAAATGAAAAGAGGAGAAGAATGTGTTGGATGGGAGAAAAGAGGCCAGAAAGGAACATAAACTAGCGTGGCGTTCAGCTCTGCCCATGTTCCAGGGGTCTTTGATGCCCAGGAGAGCCTGAAGGGCAGTGGCACAGTTGGAGTTTCTTCCTCCCCTGCCACCATTCCACACCAGCCATGAGAGCTTTCTGCTCCCTTGGTGGAGTGGGCAATCCAGGAGGAAATCCAAAGGACTGCCCTGCATCCTAATTTGTGACAATCCCTGTGAGGGTCTGAAGAAATTCTGGGCTTCTTTCTGTTTTAGAAAATACGAGTTGGCTTTGTGTTTATTTTTGTTTGAGCAAGCAGGCTTTCCAGGAGAGTCCTTTGAAGGGGTCGCTGCAGAATCACAGCACGCTGGTCAAAGCCAAGGATACTGGGGCACCTTAAATTCACCTTTTGTGTTTGTGCACAGTAGATTTAATAACTTTGGAGTGCTTGTCTTTGCAACCTTCCCATTCCATTGTCATAATTTTTAAGGCACGGAATATGCTGACACCAATCCAAGAGCAACAGAACAGCAACAATAATGATCCTGCATTTTTATTACTACCGGCGTTCAGCTTCACGCTTGCTTGAGCTTGGCCTGTTTTCTTCCTCAGAATACAAATTTATTCTTGGTAAGAACTAATTTAGCTCCATTCTAATAAAATATTTTTAGGGAGGGGTTTAAGTAAGCCTCAACAGAAAAGAATAGTGTAAAATGGAAAAAGGGAATCAGGTGCCTGTGATTTATGCAAGGCAGATTTCCAGGATTATTGAATTTCACTCCCAAGGTCAGCGTAGCATTCTGTAATTGAGAACAAGCAGGCACTCACTGTAGTCAGTGATTCATTGAGAAGTCAGAAGTAGTAAGTGTAACCAGGTATTTTCTTGAAAGTAAATATTCTGAGCTGCAGTTTATAGGAAGAGAAAGTACATTATTGTTTTACAATGATGGCAGAAAATGCATTTGTGTTATAAAAATAAGTAAATATCCTTTAAAAAATTGATGTTAAATAAAAGGACATTTTTTACAGCTAATATAAATGGGCTTATTTCCCATTGCTCTGTGTTTTACTGAGTTTTGGCTTGCACAGTTCTGACTTGTACAAGATGGGAATAAATACTAAGTATATACTAAATATAAAAAAATACTAAAATAAAAATGGTGGCAATTTATATTTATTCATAGAAGTCTAGTGACAGAAGAAGGAATAGAGGAGACATAGCAGAAACAATGCTCCAAATGCTGCAAACTATAAACAAAGGTGAAATCCCCAAAATGTTTTTAGATTGGACTTGCTACTAAAATCCTACCAAATGCAGTATCCAAATTCCTTTTCCTCCCTCCCCTTATATAACAATAAATAAAAAACTCACTTCAGGAAAATGTGCTTGAAGCATTTCCCTGCTCAGTTAATAAATCTTCCTATAGATTTGCATATGGTAGTTAATTACTACTGTGTAAGAAGGCAGGGATCTGATTTCCTTGCTTTACTCTGACGTTGCTTTAATGGGGGCATTTACGCAGTGCAGGAAAAGAGACCTGGCTGAACCAAGTGGCAAAATTACATCTGTGGGTTCATGACCGTTCCCAAATTTCTTCTTTTTTTTTTTTTTTTTCATAGAAAAATTGCTTTCCTTTCACCTTGGTCCACATTTCTGCGTCTCTCTGTAGTGCTTTCCTCTGAATCCTTCTTCCCTCTGGTTGTCAGTGGATTTTGTTTCCCCCAAGCCTCTTTTGAGGAAAACACGAACCAAATTGCATTTCGGTTTCGGCGGCCGTTTTGGTTTTTTTGCAGTGGGTGGAGAGGAGTGGGTCTGCAGTTACACTGAGCCAGGACAAAACTCTGCTCACTGCACTCGCTGTCAGAAAGCCCCTGGTTTGTAATAAACTGCCTCACTCATCACCCACGTCACCCCAGGCACCCAGTTGGGCCGAAGGAAGGGGAGGATTGCAGCGATGCACGGCTGAAATTTCACCCTGAAAGAAAGCACTCGGCATTCCACACACTTTGGGTTTCTGTGCTTGTGTGAAAATGAAATTGTGGCTCACTGCAATTGGATTTTGGTTTGCAGCTGAATGAAGAATGTATCATTTTTGAACAGAAGTGTGGTTATTTTTGTTTTGTTAGCACCCAAGCAGCTCAAGTTACGTATAAACAGATTTTTTGTCACCGTGTTTTTCATTGGTAGAAAGTTAAGCTATTACTATTAAGACTTAGCACAGAACATTAGCATATTCTGGAGGCAAGAGATAACACAGCCAACATTAATTATACCACACAGAATAAAATAATAATAATGTACCTTCTAAACCACAGTGTGAATATAAAGAACACCAAGAGCAGCAGCCTTTCTTCATAAATCTTGTTTTAAAATAATAAAATGTCACTATTCCTCCAAGGCTTCTTCCAAGTAATAAATTTTAAGCTGGACCATGGAATCACAAGGAAGCCACAATCCATATTTTATTTTGTCAGTGAATTCCATGATGCACTGGATAATGAATTTACAATGTACAGATGCGGGACTAGGAGAGACCTCCTGAATCTTTAAACTCTGTCCTTAAATAATGAAGGAAAACTCGTTGATGGCTGTCTATAAACACACACACGGTTTTGCAGTTGGTGGACAGGTAATAAATTCCTAATAACATGCTAAATACACAAGCTTTTCTGCCCTCCATCTGCTGTGCTACAGAATCTCTTCACAGTGGAATGTTCTTGTCTAGATAGCAGTAAAAAGAATATTTTTAAAATATCACTGGATGCCAGCAAGGCCCACATACATTAAAGATATATATTATTATCCTTGACGTGACCTTGCCCCTTTTAAATATTTCATATAACCAATAATAGCATTTTTTTCTAAGACATTCGCCAAGAATGCTTTGAATCAAACTGGGAAAATCCAAATCCAATCACTGGGAATCATGTACACATTTAACGAGATTCGGGCTGTCATCCAACAATTACGTATGCCTGAAAGAAATGTGTCCAGTTGTATTCCTGTCTATGTGAACTGCACACACAAGGTAGGAGCCTGTCCTGCTTTCCATTGCCCCTTCTTGCCCTGCAGGATCCTTGGCCTACACACGTCCAAAGTCCCTGGAGAAAGACCAACTCTACCACACAGTGTCCAGTAGGGTCTGAGCTCCAGGGCCTGTGTGCCCTTACGGTGTTAGGTGTGGCCGTGCAGAGTTGGGTCGGTGTTTGTGAGAAGTGGGAGTGGGCTCTGG
>VYZQ01021479.1:4822-27982 GCA_013400655.1 Mystacornis crossleyi
TAATTAACATTTTTTAAAAATATCTACTCTGAATTATAAATGTGTCATAATTCTGTCCTGAAAAAGGTAAGACCTTTCTGTTTGGGTTACACAGAACATGTTTTACACCCATTTAAAAGAAAATTAGCTCTGAACCAAAGAAATTAACGTGATCACACAGCTGACAAAATTGAAAAGGGTAACCTTCCTACAAATTACATCATCACCGCTTAGTAGAATTGTGAAAAGGTAGCTATGAATAGCAACTCTAAGCCTACGCTTTAGATATTTCAGTAAGTTACTACACTCAGTTAGGACAACAATGTTTCTTTAGGACAGCAACTAAAATTCAGGTGCCAGAAAATTGTTTTAACTGACACAAAATTTTTCCACTTTCTCTTTTCCCAGTTAGTTCCTCTTGAACAAAGAATGCCATCATGGTAGAAGTTTCAGATTGCTAAATGTTAACAGTAACAGAGTAAGGCTTTGTTATTCCACAAACAGCAAAAGACAATCCAATGCTGCTACTACTAATTTATTCCAGTTCTGAGGATTGTAACTTCACATAATCTTACAGGGGTGATATGAACGAGCACTGGATCCCACTGCCTGGGCTTTCACTTAAGCAAGCAACCATGACACAAAGAGAACACATCACACACCTTCAGGCTACCACCTGCTGTAAACACCGGTTCTTCAGAAGTTCCTCTGAGACTGTAAGCAGAGCTCTGAGCCACTGCTTTCCAAACTGACTCTGGCATGACTATTTGTAGTCCTGCCACATCTTTAGGATGAAAGGATAAACACACCTAAGCCTGTTCTACTAAAACAACCAGCATTTAAAGTACATGTATTTTGTTACTTCTGAGACAATGAGAGATGTGAGCACAAAATACACTAGAACCAACCGA
This sequence comes from Mystacornis crossleyi, assembly GCA_013400655.1. Lineage (NCBI taxonomy): Eukaryota > Metazoa > Chordata > Aves > Passeriformes > Timaliidae > Mystacornis > Mystacornis crossleyi. Next base: position 5,713 of record VYZQ01021479.1, read on the forward strand.
CAACCAAGTCATGCCATGACAAATAAACTCTTTAAAAACAGATTGGCTACTCATATAAAAATTTTAAGATACATGGTTAACAACTTGGTAGTTTTCAATTTAGTTTGGGGTTTTTTTTACCCCTTTCACTTAATATACTGTTTTTGTTAGTGAGCTATGCTTTCTTTCTCATTCTCTTTCAGAATCTTTTTCATCACTACAAATTCCCTATACTTACGTTTTAAAATCCTCTCCTATTATTTATAAAGTGAAGAACAACAGCTTGGACTTAGATGTTGAAGACCCCACATACTTCCATGTCCCTTAAGCTTTTCTGTAAAAAGCAACAAATGACTATTCAGCTTTACTAGTCCCTCTTTCCATGTGGCTTCCCTAGCAGCTTTCCCTCCTTCAGCATATTTGCAGGTTCTTACATGCAGCTAGACTTCCCTGGCCCCCGTGTTTAAAGAATCTCTGTATCACCACTACTTATATTAAAATATGAACATGCACCTGGTAAGGTTATAACCACACCCAGCACGGTGTAACAAGCACAGCTAGAGTTTTTCACAAGGACAAATACTTTTTATGATTCCTTCTCATTGCTTACATTGAATAAATGTATTGGGGGGCAAAAAATTTCCTGATTTCTGATAGCCCCAAAGGCACTAAGGGGAGTCCAAGACTCCAGGAAATACTTCGAACATACCACATCCCTGCCAGCAATTCTAACTTTCAGCACAAGATCACAGCATAACTCAAGCTTCAAGTGGCCTCAAAAATCCATGCAGTCCAATCTTCTGCTCAAAAGGATGGGTCAGTTATGAGATCAGACCAGCATAGCTGGGGCTTTGTCCAGTCTGCTTTTGAAAACCTGATATACTTTTAAGCTCTTCTTCTAACAGGGACTATTTCTGCTGCACTGTAAATGGTTAATGAACAGTAAAGGTTGGCCACAGCTGGTTTACAACCACAGAGAAAAATTACAAGATTTTGGTAATCAAGGATAATTTTATTTCAAGTTTACCTAAGATGACCTTTACTATTTATGCCTGCATGTCAGTTATGCAAATGCCTTCTGTTGCTATAGGGGTTAACCATTATATATCCATCCTAGAAAATGCAGACTGCAGATTTCTGAAAAGCATTATCCGTATGTTTTCCTGGGATGATTAAAAGTTTTTATAAATTTATCACAACAGCCTCTTTTACACCGTTTGCTCTAAGAATTCAATCACTTTTTTGCTTAACTTCCACACTGGACAATAATGAATTTAGGTTCAATAGTTGTTCCACATAGAGGAAAACGTCTTGCTATTCGTACTCAACTCAAAACTAGGAGGAAATACAAGCATGTCCTGAACTGTAATTATACCTATGTCAGTGAATATGCACTCAAAATAGAAGCGAAACTTTGTGTAATAGTGCCAACAACTTAAGAGATGCCAAGGGCACCTGTAAAAAACCTTCTGATAGTTATGTTAAACGTGATGCAACATTTCAAGTTTAGCATGCATAATATTTTACTTTTTGCAGGAAAAGTGAAATGAAGTCACCGGAACACATTCAGCAGCCTCCTCACAAAAGCAGAATTGGAGGAAGTCAGTGGAACCCTAAATCCTGCTGATTCTACCTGCAGGCAGTGATGATGACAGATGATGTGATGTAATGTAATGTGAGGATGTCCCAAAAGGTGCACAAGATCATCAGCTCTTGCCTGGTCCTTAAAAAAAAAGAAGCAGCAAGCAAAATATGGGTATCAAAGACACCCTCACAAAGTAATTCTCAACACTTCAGCAATTTTTAAAAGTTTGTTGCACTTGAAGAGGGACAAGTTAAGGAAAGCGAACAACACTTCAGGAAGGTTGTCTTCAATTGCAAGATATAAACAACATTTGCAGGATATGATTTGAGTTTTTACTCTCTTCTAACCTTGGTTAGAAAAAGAAACTCCTGTCAAAGAAAGGCTAATTGCAAGCAAAGTAACAACTCTCTCGGGAAACCTAAAGCCATCAGAATTGCTGGTTTATATCCACCCTCTACCTCCCAAAGATCAGCTGTACAAATACATCTGTTCTGAAGCAGATACTTTTTATGCACCGATTTCCTTTCCAACTACAATATATAAGAGAAATATATTTGGCGGCTGTCTGGGACCAAAAGTACATTCAAGCCAGTATTATAAAAATTTCTTTTTCTCAGCTGTAATACTGAGCTCCAAAGCAGAGCAAAATCCTTTCACTGGGTATGTATGAAAACTCCAGAGACAAATTAACCACGTACTTATGCTCACAAATAGAGTCAGCATGGGAAATACTGATACCTCTCACAAGTCTTCCTGTGCTGCATTATGATAAAAGAATAATGCAGGAGTTAAAGGGAGGTTTATGCAGAAATCAATCCTATGATGTTTCAGAGCACACGTGAACTTGACTTAGAGAGAACACATCTAGAAATTCAAATTGTGAGATTCACTGAACCTCCTTGTCTAGTTTAAGATTGCATAACGCCAAAGAAGCAATTCATACAGACTTTATTATTTATCAAGTCTCAATTAGAATTTGGCTATTAACTCTGACTATCTGACAGAGTTTGGCTATAAAGCTCAATGCAGAGATTATTATCTAATGGACCACAGTCAATTGCTGACAATTTTATTTAAGTTTATTTATGCTCAGATGATGTTTTTAACTGCAAACTCAACTAAAACCACAAGGTAGGAAAGTCAGGATAGAGAATTCTTGTTTTACTTTATACTGCAGCTACTTTATTTACCTGGACTAAGGCATGAGACCATGTTTGAAAAATCACACACATACAACCTAAATTCAAATCATCCTTGAAACTATTAGACTAGCAGTGCTTTGGGGGAAAATATTTGTGACTAAATGAAAATGTATGATTTATTACACTTTCAAAACAACTGGAAATTATGAAGTTGAACTTCAGCTATTAAAATGCATGCATCTCTGTTCAAGCTCAAGTCTGCCTGATAAATAAGGTGAACTGACACTGCAGGACAGCCTTTACACTTTTCTTCTTAATTACAATATGTGGAGTGTCAAATTCAAGTGACTGCTCAGCTTTGCTTCTCATGGGTTCCTTGTAAGGCTTTCTATCAGCTGGCTGTCTGGACAGGCCAGCCTGTTATTTGGAAGTCTTATAGGGAGGTAATTGATTCATCAGGAAACAGAATTTTTTATATTAAGGTTTGGTGTCTTGTACAACTCCAGCATATTCCTCTGTATCACTTTCTGCAAGCAATCACATTTGTCTGTGTAGCAGCAGCAGCAGACCCCTCTTGGTTTGGTGCCCTGGAAACCACAGCCCCCACCTTCTGCCACCTGGCCCCACGGCAGCACAGCAAAGCACGTACCCCACCAGCTCACTGTCAGGAGTTACTTTCCCCTCTGGCCTGGGCTGTAACTCATTTCCTGCAGCTGCAAACGCTGTCAGGCAGTCTCACAGGCAGCGCTTTGGCTCGGAGCCATGGGTGGGGATCCTTTTTCCTTGCACATGGCCTATGCTTCACTTGCTTGCAGTCTCAAACAGCAAATCCTCCCCTTCTACAGCCTCCCTTTGCTTGCAAGCAAACAATTGCTGCCCAGGTCGTCCTTCTTTTCTTCCACTACAAACAGGGAGTCCTTCTTCAATTATTAAAACGGGATTCCCATTTTGCTCTATCAAATTCTCCTGCTGCTACACAGAGCTTCCTCTTCCTAGATTGAACACTGTTTAGACTCAACATGAAACACTCAGTTTCTCAAACATAACTTTCAAAGCTCTCAGTCACACATGAGACTTTTACCTTTACTCTCTCCTCCTTTCACTGAAAACTGGTATTCTGAATAGTAGCCAGTTGTGTGAGAGTAAGCTTACTTAATGTAACAAATCCAAGACAGTTTTAGCCTGTTCTGTGCCCTCAGCTATAAAACCTCTTTCTCTTCTGGGGAACTATCTCTAGGTCACCAACACAATTTTTGTCTTCCGTAATTCCTGAACAGGGGGTTCCTACAGCAATTCAAGAAGAGCTCTGACACCTGCCCTACATCAGCCCTTCCCATCTTGCAGGTGTAGAAAATGGCTTACTACACAGCTACTTGAACAAATTTGTCAACTATTGTCTTGCAAAGCCATTTGATCTGCCTTATTATGTTAAGATTCTTTGAGAGAGACTACATTTGGAAAAAAAGACTACTGAAATAACACTTCTCTGTTTATGGCTGCAGTCAGGACAGTATCCTCAGAGTAAAATCAAAAGCCAGTATTCAGTATGTGAGTGGTGTGTGGTTTGGCACCATGTGACTAAGACACCACCTACCTCTCAGATTTGAACAAACCTATAGAGATCCCTGGGTTACGCGATGGCATAAAACAGGCAAACACTGTACCTTCAGGTAAACAAAAGACTTCTGTGGCCAAGTTTTGAAACAAACAGATAGTAACATGAACTGGCAATTAGACATGGTCCCCCCAACATCTTGTAACCTAAAGGAGACATAAATGTAAGCCTCATGAGCAAAGGCTTGTTGCAGCCTTTGTAGCTCTCCAAACAGTAGCACCTACAGAAGGGATATGATGGACTATCACAAATTCTTCAGAAATACTCACGAATTCGAAAAGACAGTAAACTTGTGATCTAAACAGGCAAGAAATTCACAAATAATTTTAAATAGCTGCCAGTTTTTCTGAGCTTGCATGTTCAATTTCCTAACACTGAATCCTGTCCCCTGCCCTTTACCCAAAGCTCTGTGGCAGTGTAAATGCCCTGCAAAGAAAAGAAAGAGAACTGCACATATTAAAAAGAATGTACCATAGAATTAAAAGAAACCCATGTTAAAAAGGAGAGAAGGACCAAATAAAACAACAGGAACAATCTTTCTCCCCCACACCCAAAAACATGTGGGAAATCATTGCAAAAAAAAAAAAAAAAAGTTGCCTTATGCATTACTTGTGAAAGGCATGTTCTTCCAGAGCTAGTAATTTATTTTTTGTAGAGTGCACCACCTGCTATTCAGCCTCTTCACTACCCACTTGTTTCTCTTTTCCCCCTATTATAAAAGGGATTTAGATTTTTAAAAAATGTGTTCATCTGTAAACTGCACATCAAATTGATTAAATGACCCAAATAACTTGCAAAAATAGATCTGGTATCCAGTAGAGCAAGAAGTCAGGAACGTGCAATCAACTCTCCCCCTAAGTTACTGCTGATCCAGTGAATGTCTTTTCTGTGCAATGCTTTCCTCATACTCTTAACAAAGTGTTTGTTATCTTAACTACCATAAAATTTTAGATATTGTAGATACTGTAAATGCTTATTTTTTAATCCATTCATACTGATTAGATGCTTTAGATAATACACATTCTTAGAGGAGAAGTAACACCTACACTTTTAGGCAATTGAGGAGGGTCATTTTTAGGGCTGTCTTTTAACATGAGAACAAAACAACATTACCTTTCATGGTTGACAGATAATGTGTGGACAGACAGGAATGACCAAGATCAACTGCTAGAACTAGGCTTCACTGAACATACTTTCTGCTTTAATAATCTTGCATGTCTTCCTACTTTGGATAGTAATTTCAGATTATTTAAGGCATCAAGTACCACCCAACATTTCTGTACTCAGTGATGAAAAGTGGTTTGACACACCTTAAGAACCAGCTGTCAATTACAAAAGGTTTGCCATTTCAAAACTTTGAAGCTCATTTCACCTCTGATATGCTGTGGCTTTGCAACTTGTTTTGTTGGGAAGTGGTGCTACTGATGAACACTGTTGAAAAGATCAAAGCTGGGTCCATAGATACTGAAAGGAGTGCAAAACTCTTCAGCAAGCCATCTGTATAGGCTAAGCACTCTACGTCCAAGTAGCCAACCCCACCACTTCTGATGGTAATCACCTCCTTCTTTCCCCTGCAGTACATAAACCCAGTTTTTCCCTCAGCCTCTCCCAACTCATGTCTTAGACTCATGTCTTAGTCCATGAACTGTACAGAATTATTCCAACTTGATGCTCATACTGTGAGCTTCACATAGGATGTGTATTTTTAGACCTCAAAATCCTAATTTGTTGAATCTCCCCAAAAATTCTGAAAGTTTTACTGAATTATTGTCAAAAAAGGAAAAGAAAATCTGTACTATAAAGACTGAGGGTACAAAATTAAGTACTAAAACTCTAGGAAGTACATGAAAAATTATCCACCCAAGACCATGGACTGACTTAAAATTATGTAAGTCGCTCACTTGTTCTTTGTCAGAGGATTTGTTTTGTTTTGTTTTTTAGGAATTCATACCTCAATCAATACCCACAATGAACAATTCTGAGAAGATCATCTAATTGTTTTTCCATTCTTCTGATTAGCATATTCCCTGAAGCTTTATTTAATCAAATGCAGCACTTGAGAATGAATAATTGGTTTGTGGGATTGTCTGAGGTACTTTTCACTATGGAGGAAAAATAAAATCAAAGCACTCCACTGGTTTCGCTTAATTTTTATAATCCCTCAGTGAAATGAACACTATCAACCTCTTTCAAGCAATAGCAAGATGAGGTAGGGACCAAAGTGAAACATATCCAGTAGTTTCAAGTGTCTTGTCTATGGTATTTTTTTTCCTCCCCAAATTACTTAACGTTATATAACAGCTTGCATGTTCAAGACACTTCACACTCACTTCAGTCACATGCAAGGGAAACTTTACAAATTAAACATCCATCTCCTAAAGCCTGACACCCAGCAATGTGGGAATAAACAATTAGCAGCTGCTTCTTATCAGCTGGGATTAGGATGGCATACCACAACATCCCGCAGGAAGCCTGTGGCAGGGACAGAAGGCACTTCTGAGGCTGCATTCAACCCTGCAAATTATGCTCATTCTAGCAATGGCTTTCTCTTCTTCTTCAGTGTCTGTGATTAATATAATTAATTAATGCTCTTTACTTCAAAGCTCCATGTTAAACAAAGTAAAGTATCTTTGAAATGCTCTGCCCCATTTTCCCTAAACACATGCTGAAGAAAAAAAAGCAATACAGGTCACGTCCACTGGTTTGATTAATAAAAGTACCTTCTCAAACACAAAACCAGCTCTGTCTGTCTGTCCCTCAGGATTCTGACAGGCTCAATGTATTTCATATAATATATAAATATATATATAGTCCAGTACAATCTGCATCTCCTAATAAAATTCTCTGTATTCAAACGTGAAGTCCCTTAGCTCCAAAGGAAAGTAGATTTATTAATTCTGTGAGTGTTGTTAAAAAAAAAAATCCTGATTACATCCCCTTGTCCAAGAAGAAAAGCTTTAGTGTTACCCAACCACATTTTCCAGTTTTATCATCAGAATATCTGCAAACTTTTCCCTATCCAAATTATATGACACAAACGACAAAAGACTACTACAACTATACAGCTCAACCCTTCAAGCTCCCCCCCCCCCAGCCCCTAATCACCCTGCATTCAGGAAGTTCCTGCTGTGCCTGCCCCTAATGTAAGAAACACAGACTCACTCCTGTTTTAGTCAAGCATATTTATCCAGTGTCTTAAAAAAACATGGGAAAAATTGTAATAGCTGGAATGGACTGATTAATTGAAAAAATTGTGGTTATATTTATGGAAAACTTCCCAAAACCAGAATTTTGTGTTTTGGAAGACAAATTTTCCCCAACATCACTTGTCTGCTAATCTTGTCACCTGCAATAACAAACTCTTTGAAATGCATCTTTTCCCACAGCATGTGATGAAATGCCTTCTAATGAACTATTTTGCTGGATTTTTGCCTATTTTTTTTCATAAGTTCACATTTCTTCCTGTTCACAGCCTGCAAACTCAAGTAGCTCCAAATGAAGCAAGCAAGCATTTCCTCTAATATCAATCTGCTCTTTGAGCCTGGGTAGTTTACAGAGTCAAAAGATTACAGTACACTAAAAACCCTAAAACATTTCAAAAAATCATCAGATTTTTCTTGCTCCCTTCAGGGGAATATTCTTTCACGCATCTGAAAAAAACCCAAAGTAAGATTTCAGAGATGCTCTGGGAAAAATGAACGAGTGTGCCAATGTTACTCCGAAAAGCTCGGTTAAGTAAAATACAGATGTCCAAATGAACAATTCCTGTGCCAGGGCATAGGAATGAGTGTATTTACCTTCACCACTGCTGAACCTGATGTTGTTACGACTTCTTACTGCAGGGTTTCTCAGGAACCATTGATAATCCCTGCGGGAGATTTCCTTCCCTCCCCACTTCACCACTTCTCAGGTACAGATTTTCCTATCACTGCAGCTTGATCTAATGTGATATATAACTCTTCACCAAGATCTAATTTGCTTAAACCTCTTCCCTATCTTCAGCCACATTTCCACTTAATGCTGAGAATGCCAACTGCTTATTCTTGGAAGAGACAGCGTGGTTGCTGAAGACACGACAGTGCAGGAACACCGAAGCTGCCATTTGCACAGTACTCTCCATTACCCAAAGCTCACACTGCTGATGACTAGACTCTGTGCCCATCATTCCTTACCTTTGTGGTTAAAAATGCCCTCCATCTCCATACTACTGCGAGAGTGGGCGATGCAGAGGGACCCGCAGGGGACCAGGCCTTCCGCAGCTGGGGACCGATCTGTGGTCCGGACCAGACACCAGTCGGGCTTGTCATGGGGCCTCTCCAGGACCTCCACTGTCTGCCCACGGCGGATTGTCAGCTCATTACTGTTGCAGGCGGTGAAGTCATGGATTACCACCGTCAGCTCGCACCCACCAGACAACTGTGAGGGGAGAGAACAAGGAGAAGCCAGATGAATGCTCGTTATCAAGCCGTCACGCACCGTTACCTATTTAGGACTCCTGGCAGGATTTGTATTTTGGATGAGATAGCAGGCTTCTGGGACTTTCCACATCAAGAAGAGATCATTTCAAAATCAGGCAGTTCTGGCGTTTTAGAACAGATTTCTGACTCTGCTCGTCTCTACCTATTGTTCAAAGCACACTGGTTGTGACAGTGCTGGGCGGAGGATTTAAGCAGTTTTTCTTGCTAGACTGCTCCTTATCCCAAAAGCTGAAGTAGCAGTCACTTCTGAATATATTTTATGTGTGATAATTAGCAAAAAAAAGGTCAGATATTACTAAATACAGTCACTCATGAGCTTGTAAACTTGCAAATTCAAGACAGAAAGAGGGAGTTTTTGCCTTATTCCTACCCTACTCACAGTTTACACACAGAGGTCACAAAATCATCCAGGACACACGACATGCAATTATGAAAGTCAGCATAAATTTCTTCACGTAACATATATGTGAAGAACTTTATTCTTATTCTGAAGAATATATTCTTCACATATTCCCAAATAATTAACTATTTAATAGAAAATTCACACAGGCTTACAACTTTCACATTTTTCTTGGTTCCCCAAATAAAACTGCACAAACTTGAATTAAAAGCATGCAAGCTTAGGGTTTTCCTCCCCCTCTTCAAAACACTTTATTTGAATAACTTTGCCTAAGATTTAGTTTCCCCTCTTTGATTGTTTCATCTGCTTTGATGTGAAATGAAAATTATTATCAGAACTTTGCAAAGTTCCCAAGATTGCTCAGTGCCAAAGCACCCATCCAGCTTCAGCAAGCAGTCCTGGAATTCCTTTTTCCTTACGGCAATAGCATTCCGGGCTACTTCAGTTTTTCATGTGTTGAATATTTCTATAGCTCTGGCTGCTTCAGTGCAACACTCACACGAGATCTCAGCTGGTATTCAACTTCAGTGAATTCAGTAATTTTGAACCAAGCCAGTAAACTCCTTCAGCTCAGTGAGGTAATCCTGCAATGCCCTACACTGACAAAGGAGGACCAATACCCTGTGAGAATTCCAGCTGCATCAAGTCTAGAAGCAAGTGCCATACCAACACACTGCACAGCTCTTGCCATGTTGCTTTTGACTGCTTCATGGCTGCCAGCTACATCCCATGAGCTTCAGAAAAAGGAGATAAGAGACTGCATTGTTTCTTATTTATTAGTTTTTGTTACAAGCCTGGAACAGAAATGCTGGACAGAAACTTTTCTAGGAAAATGCTATTTGTTATCAAGCAAGTATTTCAGGGCAAATGGCAAAACCAGCAAAATACAATTCCAACCCTCTCTTCCTCAAGTCCGCCACAAATGACAGAACATAACTCCTAGCAGGTGGGCTGCAGTAACTCCAGAGCTTTCCCATGGTATCTGCCTGCTAATCTCACTGGCTATCATTGCTTGTGTGCGCTTACAAAGGAGAAGAAGTTTTCTTGAGGGAATGCTGGGGCCAAGAAGGGCAGAAAACCCTCATACATCTAGTGTTTAAGGAAGATAAATCAGGTTGTACATGTTTAGATGCAGGCTAAAAATTAATCACATTGCCTCCTTCTACCCTGTCTCTTCGGACAGCCCCAATACACAAATTACAGGGGGGATACATCTTCAAAACATATTACCTCCTCCCTCATTAAAATGTTTCCTGTTCCTTTACACTCTCCTTTTTAGTCCATACGAAGCTATGCAAAGAGGAAAAAGTAAAGAGCTTTCCCTTGCTTTCTGGTATTGATTTATGTTACAGCCTTTGTCAGACCAACTCAGAAACAACTGAAACCATCTGTGGGCCTGATGGGGACTAACAAAAGAGCTGATGAAGTATGATTTCACAAGGTGTCCAGGGCAGACCAAATTTTTCTCAGGAGGTCCATATCCCATCCAGTGCAGGCAGAGTAACAAGCTGACACTTTCTAGAAACTGCATCTAGTCCTTGTACTTCCTCCTAAATACCTACAGGAGCATATCTTTGGTGCTTTGTTTGCTTTCCTGACCCTTCACTTGCTACAAATAGAGATTAAAGTATATTTTGTGACTGGTGCAATGGCCACATGTTTTCGTAATATAGATGTTCTTTTTTCTCCTCCCCCTAATAAAACAAAAAAACGTAGGATCTCAGATTTTATGTTCTCTGAGTGTTTTATATAACATTAAGCTGAAGGAAAAAGCAAATGAAGGCTGTCAGTGGCCTTGTCAGATACTATTAAAATACACAAAATTCCTAGTCTTTCAGACAGTGTGGGAATCAGATATCCTAGCTGGTCAGTATTCCACTGAAATTCAATACTCGTTCACACTTCAGTATAGTGTGTCAGACACTTCTTGCACAGAGTTGTTAGAGCCACCCCATCTTCAAATACGTACCTATGCTGTTACATGAAACATAGCGCAGAACTTTTCCACTTCTGCCTAAGACACTGAATACAATGGTTTCTGTACCCAGCACGCACATACGGCACTTTGGAGAGCTGAGCAAAAAAAGCATTTACCAATTTTCCCTTTCCTTTGAGTTAACTTCCTTTCTTTCTACCTACTACAGTATTGGTTAGGAAACACTTCTTTCCTCTTTGTTTCATGGCTCGATTTCTCTCCATAACACACTTTCTGAAAGCAGTTTCATCTTTCACACTGATTAAATGCAGTTGGACAGCAGGGAGTGTCTGTGATTAAGTGCGTTGCTCAACAGCTGTTGTTGGACAGCTTTGGCAAGGCTCTCCAGGCTAGCTGGAGGGAAGAGCAAGAGGCACAGCAGAAACTGGGAGACTGACTTGCGCTGAGGGGAAAAGAGTTACAAACCATCTAAATCCAAATTTAGGCTGAACAAAGGCTTTATATACTTTATCCATCCATCTCAAGAAACCCTTTATGTAAACTGAATTAATCATGCATGATAAAAATAAATGATGCTATGTCTGAAACATGGAACCTGGAGAGACAGAGGCAAGATGAGAAACAAAAGCCAGACAGAAACAGAACTGCAGATTAAAAAAGGCACAAGGTTTAATTAAACAGCTTATCGTGGGACACGGTGCCTTGCAGTTGCTGAGATTAATGTTAACCATCTATGTTCACCTCTCTGGGGCCTTTTAGTCACTGTCGCATGTAGAGAGAAAGAAAAAAATCGACACAAACACGCACACACTCAGTGGCTGAGTACATTCTTAGCACGGGTTTGCTGACGGCAGAGACACCACACTAAGCCCGTCTGCCACAACTATCTGTGAACATCATGACTGACCAGATATTCAAGAGCCTTTACATCAGGCCATATAACATTCTCTCTGGACTGCAAATGAAATTTAATTTTCCATGGTAATTTTACATGAAGAAGAAAGGAAAGCAAAGAGAAGCTAACAAGATTTCTCAATTATTTCAAGCATGAAAATCTTTAATCCCCTTTTAAAATGGAAACAACTGCACTGTGGGAGAAAATAAATGGGACAGCACTAAAGGTCTGCCTCAAATAAACAGCATTTTGCTTTGACCAGGTAGCTGTCCAGACTTGGTTTCCAACTCTGGAAAGAGGTGTGTACTCAAGAGCCATGTCTGCTTTTTTACTAACACTTTTTTCTACTGATGGGAGCCTTTTCTCTTCCGGAGATTCAGCTGGCAGAACTAAATACTTGGTTGTCTCCTGCTGCTTCAGTCCTTTTTCTGTTTTTCAAAGAACTACACACAAGCTTAAAGAAGCATGAAAATTAAATACAACTTCACACAGGCAGTAATACAAAGTGTTACCAGCTATGCACAAAAGACAATTTCTTAAAAATAAAATATTGCTGTATTGACCACCCACAGCAGCTAGCATGACTTCTACTATTTAGGAGAGCAATCTATGACAGCTCTTCTTCTAAAAGCCTCTCGTCTTCTCAGATACCAAAATACTAGTTGGGATTATTTCACATTTCTACCAGATCACTGAATAGAAGCATGAAAAAACCTATCAGACCTACATTGTTTCCTTCAGCCTCCCTATTTAATTTCCTATGCACTGATTTAAGTTCAAAAGACAATGTTAAAAATCAGATGAGGCCGATGAAAGGCCAAATGAATGGTCCAGGAATCTCTCCGATCCGTTAGCCACCTAAAATGCTGGCTACGCATCTACAGAACATGAATGGAAGGAATGCTGTGAAAGGTGAAGAAGCAAAATATTTACTGAGAAGGGTACAATAAGAGCATTCATGCAGAAAACTGAGATGCTTTGATGGAGTAGAAATCTCTCTCTCAGAAATTCTGTATTTCACTCCGGATTCCATTATACCTTCCAGTATTTCAGGATGGGTCAGTGCTATTGATGTATTTGGCGTGTCTTGACATATGAAGATACACCTCATGGTAATAAAAAAAAGCTGGAAAGGGATCTTACATTACGTAGTCCACTTCATTCCCTTCCTCTAGAGCATGATCAACCACATCTGTGTGAATCCTTAATGTGTATCCAAACTGTTCTCAAAGAACTCCAGTTATGGAGATTTCTCAGTCTTCACAATTACTCTGCTCTAAGGTTTCAAAATTTCATACCCATAAAAAGTATTATTGCAATCTTTTTTAAAAAGTAAGTCCTTTGATCACATCCTATCCGCTTAAAATATAGGTAAAAGACCATTTAGTAACTCTGTGTGGTAGCTTTTTATACACTAGAAGACCTAAAGTCCTTCCTCCTGCCTTTTTTTTCTTTTAAACTTGTTAGTCCCAATTCTTTACCTTGCCCTGTAAGTTAGGTTTAGTAGACTTCTAATCAATCTTCTTCTTTCCCTCAGAACTCTTCCAATGGACCACTGATTTTCTAAAATTCTGTACTCAAAACTGGATGTAGTATCTAATGGAAGCCTTACAAGTTCTGAGTAAAGAATGAGGACTTTGTGTCCTGCAGCTCAACATCCCATTTCTATAAGCCAATATATTGCTGCTTCCCTTGCCCTCCCAGTTGCATCACACTGTTAAATAATAAACATCTTGTGAGCCTCTGTAGCTTCTCAATCATCCTCTCAAAACCTGTTCAAGATTCTCACTGTTTTTGTTAGTATTTAACTATTTCCACCTATTCATATAAGTGCAAACATGTTCCTATTAAATTGCACAGTATTTTGCCAGTTAGTTTTTCCCATTGCCAAGATTATTCTGAACTCTAATTCTGCCTCCCAACACTGTTTTCAGATGACATGAAGCTGGGAAGGATGTCAATGCCAGCTTTAAAAACATATGGTCTATTGCATCATCCCAGTCATTACTGAAAAGCAGCATTGCAACAGTGGAGCCAACAATGAGAAGTTACAAATCTAGCCCAAAAAGCAAGGGTGGAGAAGAAAAAAGGTAATCATGAAGTTATTCTCTGTTGCTATGGCAATTCCAATTATGTCTGAAAACAGGATACAAGAAAAGAAGTTCATCTGGACAATATTCAACCACTTACTATCAAGGTTAAGGATTTTCAGCTCTTTCAAAGTGTTATCTCTGAGGAGGTGAGAAAACACTGACATTTGGATAAAGGACTTCATTCTTGGTATTCCCCCTGTATAACAGTTTAGAACTTCTATTCAAAACATTTATTTTAGAAGAATGAACAGTCTGAATATATAATTGGAGGAAGCAGAAGAGTGGTTTTACTTGGCTGTTGATTAATATGACGTTTGATATTTGTTGTGTTTCCTTAACCTTGATTATGGATACATGTGAACAGAATAATGTTCAGCAAGAGCTTAGTAAGTAATATAGCACTAAACACTTCTCCCACTTAATTAATACTATTTTAAATTGCTTGATATTTTTAATGTTTCTTGATTTGGAATACCATCTCAGTTAGGTACATGCTCCAAATTTGACCAAGGAGTTCCACTGCTTCCTCTGGCTAACCACATTACCAGCACTTAAAATCTGTACAACTGTTTTACTCCGTTTCTATAAGACTTTGACACATACTTCAAGCTTCCAGGCTAAGAAAACAGTTGATTTTAAGCCCCAAATGGACTGCAGCTAATGAATTTTCAACATCCAAAGTGAGAGATTACTTCAGACTCAGCAATGGTGTTGACACCCTGAAGACTTCACTGGCCACCTTCCTGTTACTGTTCCTTAGTGATTTTTATTTTGTATTTTTAAGCAGATCAAAGATTCCCTCAATGTATTTAGCAAACCAAAGCATATAACAGAAACTAAACAAAGCTACCCTGCTAATTTACACACTTTTTAGAAGTGCGCAATAGTAAATCCCTTCCTTGGACATACAATACATAGCACAAGTAACCCCCAGGGAGTCTTCAGCTTCTTTTTCTTGGCAAAGAAAAGTCTAACAAAAATTTTATACACAAATTTTAAGAACTCAAAAATACTTTAAAAACAACACTACAGTCACTAATCACACTTAAAATTTAATTTGTCAGGAAAATACTGGAAAGTGTTTTCCATTTCTCCTTCCTTCCATTCCTCCTCCTTTTAACTTATAACTCCTGTTGAACAGGTTGTTGATAAGACTCCTCCTCTTGTCAGACTGGAAAAGAATCCTGAGGGCATTTTACTTGGCTGCCTTTCTCAACAATTCTCACATGAAATATTACTGTGAAGGGCATCGGGAGACAACCCGTGCTAGTCACCCTAGTGAACACTGCATCTCAAAACAACTGCAGAAGGGCGATGGCTCTGCATGGCAGGGATGGATTGCATGGCCTCTGACCTGCATGCACGCAGCCTGGAGTCTCAGCCAACAATCAGGGAAACCAGAGATAGCATGTCTTGCTTCTGAGTGTGACAGGTTACCTGAACTCTTCTCTTAAGAACAGTTTGCTAGCATACAAAACTCAGATTTTGTAAATCCCTCAATAGTTAAGTAAGAATGCTAAGAATAAGACAGCAAAACAAAAATCATCAAAAGAGTTCTTCCTCTAAGCAACTGTTCTTCTCACAGGTATCTTTAGAAGAAGCCACCACCAAAACTACAGACCAACCTTAGTACAAATGCACAATGCCAAAACATAGGCTGTTTTAGACAAATACAAGAGCAACCTAAGCACCTAGTATTTCCCTCCTTCTGTCTGCGTCTCTACGTGGAAAATTCAAATTATAGCGTTTGAGTGACATGTGAAAACAGGAAACATGCTGAGTTTAGGTGATGATGTGAATGGTCAAAATATTATTCTGAGAACCTACTCACTTAGCTATCCGGTAGAGTACTGGTTATTTATCTACGTAGTTTGAATGGCTCATCAGAACAACTTTACCCAAGGAGGTAATAGACCAGAAATCCCTAACTAAACTTTCAAGTAAGTTAGTAAGTAATTTGCTAGGCATCTTCCGTGTTTTAGTTCATTCTTCTGTTTGATAAACTTTTATTATCCATCTCCACCTCCCTCCAGGGTCCTAAGACTTCTCACTTGCCAAAAATCTTGTTTCAGTTCCAAGTAACACACACATTTCATAAACATTTTTATTCTTTTGACACTTATTTTTCTTCTATCCAGGGCAAACTCTGGCTGGGTATCCTTATGGTATAACCCAGCCAGAATCTATAGGCAGCGATGGAGGAAAGGAAACACCAGCACTAGGACCAAATGACAGTTTTGTGGGTTACCTCTGGACCATTCTATCAGCTTCCATGCAGAAAGTGAACACCTACTCCCTAACCCATAAACACTGGAGAGTACTTTTCCTTCACGACAGTAACTGTATGTGGCAATCACCAGCCTCAAGCCAGCGTGAAATGCAGATGGTATGCCTTCAGGAAAGCTGAGACTGACATAAAAAAAAATTCTGTGCATCACTATCAAATTTTATGGAAAATAAAACTTTGGTTTTAAACTGCGTCAAATCTTTCAGCAAACTGCAGCACAGAGTGGACCAAAATGGTTTCAAATTGGAACAAACATAAACCTGTTAGATTTAAACAATCACTCCTGCTCTCCCATGGTATCAAGGTATTTTCTCTATTGCAGACAGGTATATTTAAGAGACTGAATATTTCCATGCCTCTTCTCTGAAGGTACTGAGGACTAATCTTGGGTGCTAATTCAGACTAAGGGACGAATCATCTGCTCTCAGCACAGAGCAATGCCCGGGGCACTTACCTTATCACTGTCTAGTGTGTTCTGGGAGGTTCGTGAGGCAATTGAAATAGTGTCAGGCTGGCTGCTGCCATCTCCCTGACTGTCCAGGTCCTCGCCATCTCTGCAAAGAATTCAGTTTTCATTAGAAGAGCAATACTCTGTTTGTAACATGTTAGTTAAAGAAGTTAGACACTCCTAGTGTGGCAACACACACCAAATTAACTGATGGAAGAATCAAATACTCAGTACTTAATACTCTGTTCTCTGCTGTAAGAGAAGGGATACATCTGCTCAAATTCTACATAATGCAGAATGAAGGCAACAACCAGCGAGCCAGAACTATGGCAAGAAACTTGCACAGTCACTTAGCCAAAGCTAGCAAGCAGGACACTTGGTCACACATTTCAAGCTTCATAAAAGGAAAACCAAGGACCTGAATAACACACACAGTATTGCAAGAATCTAAAATGTACAGCTATCCTGTACTGCAGTTCCAAATCCCTTCTGTAATTGCTCATTTACACAAGTCAGGGACTGTTCAGAGCAGAAATCTCAACAAATTCAGCATTGCAGGAAACTGTAAATTAATGATAAGATAAAGCTGGACAAAATGACTCTTGCCTTTGTCCAATTCACTGAAAGTCATTCGAAATTCAACACCAGAGAGGAAAGAGCAGTGTTGTGTACGTAGAGATCTCTGATTATTTGAAATACTACTTACCTTCTTCCTTTCTGTTTTGTTGTTGGTGCAGTTTTGGGAATGTGGATGGGCTCTTTCAATGCTCCTTTCAGATGAATAGTCCTTTCTTGTATCACTTCCCGGATGTGTTTGATCCAGTCCTGTTTATTCTCTATACTGGATGCCTTTGATATGCAAAAGAAACAAAACCCCCACAATGGACCATTATGGCTAAGATCCACACATACAGTCAGCTAATAAACACAAAGAGGAAGGCATAAAGAATGACTTTGTGAAAAATTTTTGAAAACCTCAACGGAGAAAAGGAAATTCTAGTTGGCTGTCTTCATTTTGAATTGCCAATACTACTTTACACTTCTCAACATTATTAATAATGTTCATTTGAAAAATATTTTAAGCTAAATTCAGAGTTTACTTTTGTAACTTGAAGACTAGAGCCCTGTATGCATCTCATGTGAGACAGGGTGGACTGATTTACTTTAAGAATTCCAGTAATAATACCTGGAATACTAGTATTTTAAACTCACCCAACATCTTAGGTCAATTCTAACTTGATATAATAATCTACTGTTACTGGCAAAAAAGTTAACTTTTACTGCAACACATATACTTCCACAACACATTTCATGTATTACTCTTCCCACTTTTTGATACATAGCTTGAGGCAGAAAGCTAATTTAGGGATTCTATTTTAATAACTGCCTGAAAGATATCTACTTTTATAAATACTCCAGAAATTACTTGATATCCACCTGCCCGACTTCTAATCTGATTGTTTAGTCCAATTTCCCCCTGCACCTGAAATGCTACGAAATATAAATATTATTGCAGATCTGAAAAAAAATTTATATATAATTTCCTACTTCTCTTAATTACTGTCACCTGAAATAACTGGCTTCAAATATATTATAAATATTTAATGTATTATAAATATGTAATAACCAGAAAATCTAAACAGATGAAGAAAATTGTAGGAACAGATGGACAGGTACCAAAAAAATTTTGTTTTCTTTTACAAACAAAAACATTTAGAAAGAGAAGCTAAACATGACCTTTTAAAAAATCTTTTATTTAGTTTTTCATGGAATTTACTTCCAATATTGAAGAGCTAAGGAATGCTTGTTTCCAATCTTCAGAAACAAACAAATGAAGTCCACAAAATTGTTGAAAAGCTTGATGTATCACAGAAGTTTTCTAAATATCTTATGCCCTAAGTAAAGCACAGAACCGAAACACCTTAAAGTGATCTTATGTAGACAGCCCTTAATTAAAACCCCTTATTCTCCTCTATCCTTGGAGGATCATTTCAGGCTGCAAAGCACTGTCGATGAAATGGGAACATTAAGACTGAAAGAAAATCTAGTATTTATTAATGTTACATTTAATTTCCTTGCATTCCTTGGCTGCTGCCAGAAAGCTAATGTAAGCTTTTCTTAGCCTGTAATTCACAAGGAAAAGATATAAATTTGAGTATTGACATGTAAATTGGAGAGGCCATTTTTAAGTGACATTACTGAGTATTCACTATGAATATATGTGAAATCACACACAAGTTTAATAGTAGGTGTATTAACCTATAAACGGGAAGATGAACTCTGTTTCAGCTCAACACAACTCCTCAAAATATGCCAAATTACCCATTAGCTGCTTATGGCATTACAAAAAAGGTTTTTCAGTTGAGAAGGAGTCCCAGGTTACATACCATAATGACAGGAAAAATTGATTTAGGCATTCTCCTAGCGAGCCAAAGAGCACTAGTGATACCTGTAACTTGGCCAGACACAAAATTTATAGGTATTGCATGCACTTTTATCCAAAGGCAAGTGGCTTCAGAAAACCTTGTAGCCCACAGAAAGACATAAAAACCTTTTGCAGTGTTTGTTTTCTGCATAAAAATACAGGTCACGAAAACCAGCATCGCTAACAAGCAGTGACGACTTGAGTGTGAAAGGTAACACTGATGCCATCATTTCTTTGTGGCACCAGTTGCCCTGCCAGCTAATTGCTGAAGTCTTCAAGCTTATGGAAATCCAAGGGATCAAACCCCTCCCTATAAGGATTTGTGAAAGCAGGTTTGTTTAATCCTTCAGTAGGCTACAAAGATTCCCCTCTGCTGCCAGGCCACATGAGTTAGATATACATATATATGCCACCACCTCTGCACACAAAGAAAATTATCTGTCAGCAGCTGTCCCTCTCAAAGCAGGAAATCACTTGTTGCTTTCCCAACAAATATCAACAACAACTACAAGACTTGCTATAGACTAAAAGCACAACTGCTAAAATTACCTTGAGAACAATTTTGTTGTCTGAAGTTGGTGTCCTTCCAACCCATAGAGCAAACTTGCAGGGATCTCCTTCTACATGTTCTGTAACACCAAGTTCAGAAGTCTGGAATGAAGAAAAATTTGTTAGGACCACATGGCATTTTTTCCTCAGAAGCCACAAAGGCATGCTAATATTCTAAAAAATTGAGCACAGCTGTTTAAAGAGATTTTCAGAAGCTTAAGGCTAACTCATATGCTACAGAGAATCCTTTATTCTGGTGGCAGTGGTGAGGTTTCTTCAAAAAAGGAAGAACTGCAAGCTTAACAGTCTTTTTTATAAAGTGACAAGAAACAGCAACACTTATAATCTGAATATCGAAATGCTTATTTTAGTTTTTGGACTTGATAGTAAAAGCTTTATAATTCTAAAGAAGATGCTTGGCAAAAAGTAAGTTTTGGCTTCTCTCCCTGTTCATTTCCATTGGAGAACACTCACTGTTTACTGATTTTTATGCTGTCTCTCAGATAAGATATGCTTAATAATTCTCTTGATATCTTCTAAAACTCTGGTCTCTTTTCTGTCAAAAGAGTCTTTCCTAGTGTGTTTCCTTCCCTCTGAAACAGATGAAATAATTCAGAAATGCAATTTCCCTGGAGAATTTTGTGAGACAACTACACAAACAATCAGTCTTTGGGAATGTTCTAATGTCAGACCTTAATAGCTAATTATCATTCAAAATGTTTTCACTTTCTGACTGGAACAACATCTCACTCATGTGAAATTGGCTTCTACTTTAAACAATTCATACAGGCTCTATTCCAAAAAACATTACAAACAAAGAAATACAGCTCAAACTAAAAGAACCCTCACTCCCCAACAGCTGCTAAGTACCCTCACATGATTAGAAACTGTATTTTTCCCCTCATACACATCATCATTAGCGCACACACAGTTCAACACAAGAGATGCTGGATACCCAGCACCTGAGTAAAGGTACTTTTTTTCTTGTCTCACTTGGATGCCAACTTGGGGTTTTTTTGTTTCGATGGGTGAAAGCTTTTTGGGTTCTTTTTCCTCTAAAATAATCCCAACCCAACACATCCACCTTTCTACACACAACTGCCTGTGCCCAGCAAGCAGCTGAACCACCTGGCTCTCTGCAAAAGACACTGGCAATGCTACACGTCTGCATGGGGCTCCAGGACAGGCTCACAGAACAGAAACCATTGTAGGTTACTGGATGCATGGAAACCACACTGAGGTGAGGAAGCTCGCAAACCCCAGTTACTGATGACTGGGAGAGTGTTCTGTCCAAGTAACACCTGCTTGCCTCATTCCCACAGCCCTCCTCAGGCATTTGCTTTTGGACACTTACTCTCTTGCCAAAGGAGTTCATTAACACATTCTGCCTCTTACATACATCATGCCACTGAGTATCCTGTGCAGGGGAAACCCTGATGGTCATCATGCCCGAAGCAAAGAGAAGGATCTCATTTCTGTAAAGCCACCTTCCAGAGGTAAGTCACAGGATAGCATACAAAAAAGATCTTTAGCTCAAATANTAATGATTTCTAGAGAGTGATTCTGAGAAAGAAAGTAATTTCAAGTGCTTGCTCTGAGCTATTTGGTATAAATGCTAATCTTGTCTTCAACAGATGCAGAGCAAGCCATGGGAGACTGTCTTGCCACTTGGCTACCATAGTTTATGCAGTGTGAGTACTGCTCTCACCCAAGTCATCCAGCAAGACAGGAAGGTAAGGATGTGAATTCCAGAGTCACATTTTGTAAAGAATACAGGCTACAGATAAGGAAAGCAAGAGTGGAGGTTTTGGGGGTTTTTTTATTTTTTTTTTTTCCAGGTGGGAAGAAAAACATTTCCACCTTTTCANAGGATAGCATACAAAAAAGATCTTTAGCTCAAATAAAATGCATGCTTTCAACACATGCCTTTGCTAAAGATGAAACTATAAGAGCTGCTAAGTAAGCTGCACTACAGGATATTTTGCCAGATAGAGTATGACGACAAAAGAATCCTTGTGTATTAAAAATGAGGTACAATGAGAGTCTTCAAGATCAGCTTCTCTAGGACATAAGGCTATTACTAAATTCCTGCCAGAGGNGCCAGAGGAACTGACATGACAAGTTTACAGGACTGATTTTTCAGTTCTGTCCCCTCTCCCACATGATCCCTTGGCAGCTATTGATAGTCTCCATTACAAAACCTTTCTTTGGGTTCTTGAGAGCACCAGAGAAAGGTGTGACCAACAAACAGCTGCAGCTGTGTTACCTGATATCTATTTCATATCAGGAAGGAAAGCAAGTGTTGGAAATGAAGTGACAGAATATGCAAAGAAAGATATGGAAAAAAATAGGTTTTTTTCTTTTCACCAACCTGTTTTACCAGTTTCGACATAGAATTGGGAAGAGGGAATGAATGAAGAAAAAGCAGCAGATGCATG
>VYZQ01021483.1:0-26736 GCA_013400655.1 Mystacornis crossleyi
TTCATCGGGACTGCTACCACCACACTGACTTACAGGGTGTCAGGTTGTATCCTGATTCTGTCAGTGTTCTTGTACTATTGCATTTATTTTAATTTTCCTATTAAATTATAATTCTTACTTGCAATCTCCCACTGGTTTGTTTTCAGACTAGTACAAGGGCACAAGTTCACACTCAGGAAAAATAAATCTTTGGTGTAGCTTCTAGTGGCATGGGAACTGACTAGTGACATGATGGAAAAAATAATCAATTGAAAGATTCAGATAACTCTTCAATGTTCTATGTATACTGTCAATAGGATATTTATGTAAATTGTTGTTTCAATACTTTTGATTTAGATTGCTGTAGGCTGGTTTTATTCTCTTCCTTCCCCTTTTCTTTCTCTTTTCCTTTATTTACTCTCTTTTTTAATTCCTTTCTTCTCTTTCACCTTAGTATGGTTTCACTTTTGTTGCTTGAACTGTAAGACTGGAAAAGCAGTAGAAACAATACATGCTCTGAATTTTCTTCAAACAATGGCTCGTAGAGTGAAATTAAAGCAGCTTTTCCTGTTCAGAAACAAACCATAGATGTCCTGATCTATGTAAATAGGAGAAGACACATGCCTGACTCTGAGACAGCCTATGCAGCATGCATGTAAGATACCTACAGACCTTCTCCTCTCCCATCAACACAGCTGCTATTCCTGAGTTTCTAGCAGTATCAGGTTCAAGATGAGCAGAGGCAATGGTTGGTCACACTAGCTACAGAAATTCATGCCACATAATGCCACAGATGTTAAATGTCTCAGGACAAATTCCCTGAGGACTACTTGGAGCAAAAATGCCACTTCTGGCTCAAAGACTTCCTAATTCTTAGATTACTGGAAACCAGCAGAGTACTGAGGATACATTTGCCTTGTTCTTATTTTCCTAGGCATCTGCTGTGGACCACAAGAAAAGGCAGAATATTGAGCTAGGTGGACTATTCTTGTGGGAGTTTTTTAAGGTGCAAACAGCCAGGAAAAAAAAAAATTACTGTCTTCAGAACATGATGTCTTGAAGCTCCTGGGAGCAGGATCATCAGGGTTGGTGTTTCCCAAATAGCTTGCCATGCAATCCATCTAGAACCCCACCTCCTTGTAACACTGTATGGAGAATTGCAGGATCTTTAGTTTTGATTACAAATGGGAAAGAAAGCAAATATCGAACTACTCCATGAATCAGAATTACCACTGCCATCCAGCTGTATTAACTATTCATGACTTTGGTGTGCAGGGAACTTTGTTTCACATTCCTTTAGTGCTCTGCTTTTCAAATTGTGCTAAATGTACCTCAAGCGCTACAGAAATAGCCTCAGNAAATGTCTCAGGACAAATTCCCTGAGGACTACTTGGAGCAAAAATGCCACTTCTGGCTCAAAGACTTCCTAATTCTTAGATTACTGGAAACCAGCAGAGTACTGAGGATACATTTGCCTTGTTCTTATTTTCCTAGGCATCTGCTGTGGACCACAAGAAAAGGCAGAATATTGAGCTAGGTGGACTATTCTTGTGGGAGTTTTTTAAGGTGCAAACAGCCAGGAAAAAAAAAAAATTACTGTCTTCAGAACATGATGTCTTGAAGCTCCTGGGAGCAGGATCATCAGGGTTGGTGTTTCCCAAATAGCTTGCCATGCAATCCATCTAGAACCCCACCTCCTTGTAACACTGTATGGAGAATTGCAGGATCTTTAGTTTTGATTACAAATGGGAAAGAAAGCAAATATCGAACTACTCCATGAATCAGAATTACCACTGCCATCCAGCTGTATTAACTATTCATGACTTTGGTGTGCAGGGAACTTTGTTTCACATTCCTTTAGTGCTCTGCTTTTCAAATTGTGCTAAATGTACCTCAAGCGCTACAGAAATAGCCTCAGAGCAGCATGCCTGCACTGCCCAAATATTTTCATGTTTTCTCCTCTTCTTGACAACAGCATTGCCAGAACAAATCCAGTTTGGTAAACCTGCCCTAGGATCTGTCATTCCACAGAGTTCCTCATTATGAAACAGAGCTAACCATGAAAGACTCTGTATCGAATAAATTGACATCATCTGGTGGGGCAAATGAGACTCATCTGGGCTTCAAACAACATCTCCAGCATACTTGATATCTTGAAGGATATCAGGATTGTCTCCTGGATCACAACATGAGATAGGAACTGCCCCACTGAGTGAGTAAGAATTTCTTTTCCAAAGACCATCCACAAGCAGCAGGTGCAGCAATGCAGGAGGAACCCTCTGAGAAATTAGGAGGAGCTGGAGATCTAGCTGGGACTTATTTCAATCTGATTTGAATTACTATCATTCAGCTCTTTGTGAGATATTTTGCAGCTTCTCTTGTGTAAGGCAGATGTTTGCACCTTAAAAAAAAATGTTGGTAGAAAAGAAAAGGTTGTTTGAGAAATGCAGACTTACACAACATTTTCTGAAAACAAAGTTTTCCTAGAGACTGAGGTCTCCTGTCTAAGGTCCATGCTGCAGAAGTCCATGCTCTCAAGATGAACCTAACAGCCTGCCAGAGGTCTGACCAGGGAGCGTCTTAACCTTGGCATGAAATGTGCATCCACAGCTCCCAAGTCCCTGAATTCTTTGCTGCAAACATGGAGCACATAAGCCAATTAAATTGTGTTGTAAGATGTTTGTAGGAATGACTTCTAAACTACACTTACTGGGTGAAAAAAACTTTTTATCACTACCAGCTTGGGAAACATCTGAACTGTTGGTTGGACCGAAAAGGCTTGGTTCTGTGAAGTAATCTGCTTATCAGACTCTGCATCTCCTTGAGCATCTCTGGAAGGAGGACAGGTGAGACCCTAAACAGATTCTTTATAGGACCAACATTCCTTTACTTATATATGTAACACTAGCTCTGGTGTTCTATTACCCTTTTCTCCTTTATCTTTTGAGGAAGTATCTTCCTTCTCATTAAAGCCTTTCCCTCTAATCCTGCTAGCAGAAAGTTATTTCCCCTCTGGATGGAAGGTTGCCAGTCCACACCAACTCCTCTTCCAGAGAAGTCTCACATCTCCTGAATCTAATATTTCTTCTGCCAAAAATTTGTTTTCAAATTTTGTTTGGTTCTTCTTTAATTTAGTATTTACAGGACTTGTAAGAAAGTCAGTTGCAGCCCTCTCATCCAGTCTTACTCTTCCTGAGAGGCTGCTAGTTGTGTCACCAGGGGCAGCTGAAGAAAAGCAACCTTTCCTAGCTGGGATTCAAACTGTCCATCACGAATTCACACTGTCCATCCTGATAGTCATGCCTTTTTTTTTTTTTTNTTTTTTTTAATACCATCAGTCTTGCCTAATTTGGAGTCACCTTTCAGAAGCAGTTGCTATTTTGCCAGCTTTCAGATGGTGTCTCTCAGATTCTGGTATCTTTACCTGCTTGCTGTCCATCATCCCTCATCTCCAATGTTTCTTCAGTGAGCAGCTAGAAATACCCAGCAGCCATTGTCCATTAGTTCTAGCTTTCTTCCCCAAAATGGTGTATCTCTGTGTTGTGCTCATACCTTAAGCCTCCTCACACAGGAACCTTTCAAGTCCAATACTTCTGTTTTGCTCTTCGAATGAAAGTGTGAAGATTTGCACCTGAGTCCTTGCAGGCAAGGAAAACCTGTCCTTCATCATGCCAGAGATACAATAGAGTTCATAATGACAGCAAGAATGCACCTCCCCTTCTGATCCTTCAGTCTTGGCCCTGCAGGCCAGGAGTGTACAGCAACGTGGGCACCAATGTAAGCAAAGCTGTCAAAGGGAGACTGATGGCTCCGTGACCTCTTTGCAAACTGCACCTCAGACAGTGACACCTGAAATTTATCTCTCTCAGAGATTGCATAAAACTGGATGGTTTTGGTGGGGTTTCAGACTCAGACACAAAAAAGTGTCACTTCTTTCTTCTCACTTATACATGGTGTCCAGCTTTCATGATTGCTGGCTGGATGTGGATTACATAACCTGGCTTGTGGCGGTGTCCTCAGAAGTAGATGGGTCTCAGCCATCTGCAAAAGCCTTAAGCGCATTAAAATCACCACTGACCAAATAGTAGTTACAAATTTAAACACCTCTGTGAATCTAAATTTTAATTACTGCACTCCTTTCATGACTCACAAAGAATCAGATGGCAGGAGTCCGATTTATATGCTCTCTTCAAAGCGTATATGCCTCACAACAATAGATTTACCACTATGGACTTTCATACCTTTTATACCTTATACCTGTCACTGTAGTTTATCTGCCACTGTAGTTTCCCAAGGCATCCTGCCTTCTGCTGCTGCTGTCTGACTTCTTTGGATTTTGGCTGTAACTCAGTCCCTTTGCTTTTTCCATATGGTTTTTCTATTACACTGCCATTAAAATCCTACTGAACTTTCCTGTTGTGCATTTAGCAACATGATGAACTTTAGCTAATCCCCAGTAGATATTCAGGTCTATTTGACCTCATTCTGTAAAAAAAAAAAAGACTACCTGATATCCTGGCACCATCTAAATGTGCCAAATAGTGAAGAATGTGGACGACATTTATTTGCAGACTGTTGAGCTCACATGCTGAATTTTCCAGTACCTGCCTGCACACCTGCTAAATTCCTC
Source organism: Mystacornis crossleyi (assembly GCA_013400655.1). Lineage (NCBI taxonomy): Eukaryota > Metazoa > Chordata > Aves > Passeriformes > Timaliidae > Mystacornis > Mystacornis crossleyi. The sequence continues at coordinate 4,610 of VYZQ01021483.1, forward strand.
TGTATGTATAATTTGTTTTATTACCATTATATTTGTTCTGATTTTCACAGCTGAGAACAAGAGGCGAAGGCCAGACCCAGTAAAGAACTCCTGCATCCACTACGCAAGAGCTGCTATTTCCAACTTCTTGGTACCTCATTCCCAGGGAGTGACATCCACAAGAAGTTGTTCACTGGGTTTAGTGGGAACCTTGAGCCAGGAACTCAAAAAAGTCCACTGCGTGTGCAGACCTAAACCTAGAATCAGCTTTAGACACTTCCCACAGCTGGGCAGCAGCTAAGGGAGGGGAGACTGACATAAAGCAAACTGACCCTGTTTCAGGTATCCTAATCCTCTTTTTTCTGTCATAGTTAATAAGAAATAGCAACTTATAGTTAATATAAAATTTTGAAAAGTAGCAAAAACAAGGCCGGCACTGAAATGGTGCCTCCTTTTAAATTTTTTTTTCTTCCCAAAACTTGTTTGGTTTAGGGGTTTGAGTGCCTCCTTGTTCCAGCCTCATGAATGCAGAGGCTTGTATTCCTTCAGGTGTAACAGGAAATAAATGCCGGTATTTTCAGCCTTCTTAGTCTTTCAAGTCATAGAACATGTAATTCTGCACTCCTGCAATATTGTATTTGGCAATGGCTAAAGCACCATCACAGCCCATAAACTAGAAAAGAAAAAGAATTTGCGATTAGGCATTTCTGAAAGCAAAAGCCAACCACACATTTTGGAGGTGCTTAAATTTCACAGCTCTGCCTTTTGAATATTCAGCATAAATTGAGGTCCATTTTACAAAAATCTCTGCTCCATTACACTTCTAATCATTTGGCAAGCTAGAATTAAAAATAAAGTTTGGTGGTTTGCAACAACAGCATATTGCACTATTATCTCATCTTGGCTTAACCCTCCTGCAACCCAGAGCTTTTTCCATTTCTACCACATTCTGTTTATGATTTTTTTTTTTTTACTTCAAAACAGGCAACAATCTTTTCCAACAGCATTTAATGAAGTCTCAAGCAGCAAAACATTCCTTTTTGTTGAGTAAGCCTTTTCAGCTATTTAGGGCATGCCATGGAGGATCCTAACCGATAAACAGAATGAGTGTTATGCAAATTTTTGATAACCAAAGCATACTTTGTTGACTTGGATTAGAAGTGTTGAGTAGATTCACTAGTGAGGTTTCTTTCCAGTGTGAGACCTTTCCATAAGAAACGTTCATTGCAGGGAGGGTGGTGACCCAAGCAGTAGACTCCCCATTGACAAAGGTTTCTGTTCTGTGGCTGTACATAGACACAGACAGTGCAGAGGGACTGAGACTGTCTGTGTGGCCTGCAAACTATTTGGGCCTGAGCCAGCTCTGCTCCAGAACATGGAAAATCAAGTTAAAGTGAAACTACATCCAAGCCAATAAAACCTCCTGGGAGCTTTACTCTACCATTGCTGTCACATTCTGCACCAGAGTTTGCTTGTGTCTGCCTAGTCTGGTGCATGAGCAGAAGTGTCCAAGCCATGCATGTCTCCCTTCTTCTAAGAAAAAAATATAATTCATTACGGGCTGAAAGAATCTGCTGTAGAGTTCAAGCAATGCTCAGTACTGTGAGCTGAAGGCAAATCCTCATTTCTGACAAACAAGTAAGGAAACAGAAGTGTTTTGTTTGTATACCCAGACTGTGCAGTGAAAACACATCTTGTAATTCCCAGTGCAGATCTCGCAGGCTTGCACTGCCCTGGGAAATAGGGTGGAAGCGTTTAGCCCAGCATAGCGAATCCAGGAGTCCCAGGCAGGAGAAGGATGAACAGGTCAACATGCTTGAGCTCTGTCTTCCTATTAACAGCACAAATGCAAGGGACAGGATACCAGCAGGTAATGCCACACTTGGCCTGAGCTACAGCATCCAGCAGGAGCTGCAGCTGTTTTCCCAGGGGAACAGCCTTGCTGGCTCAGAGATTGCTGCAGCAACCCCCTTCAGCCCTACCAGGCTTGTGATGGCCTCCAAAAGGATAGATTCCAATGACTCCATCCAGGTTTCAAACAACAAAGGCTGGTGAGCTTGATGTGATGGGGGATATGAGGCTGGAGGAATGCCTGCCTGCCTGCCTGCCAGCCAATAAGGATGGGCAGCTGCTCAGGGGAGAACTGCAGTTTCTGCTGGATAGTAACTAAACATTTAAATCCCCAGTGTAATTGCACCACATCCAGCAGAGTAAAATCCAGGTCATTCCCTCTTGCCTAGTACATTTAAGTTGTAAAAACCTGTGGAGGAGATTGCTACCAGGTGACTGTACACAGCATGCTGATCTACACCTGCCATCACACTCATGATCACAAACTGCAGGCAGCTGAGGGTGAGGGCTGCCCGCAGCCCCACAGGGCTCTCAGAAACAGTGCTGTGCTTCCACCAGGCTCTGAAGCAAACAGCCACCCCTGGAGGAGGACATAGCCACTGTGTTGTGGGCAAGCTTTGCCACTTTTCAGCATTCATACACTGGTGACAAACTCCCCATGGCAAGCAGGTTCAGTGGCATTTACACCTGGACATCAGCAATTTAGTTACACAGCATTTAGTCCAACCCTTTCTGAAAAGCATGGCCACATTATACATTGGCTGGTGCAATGACTGAACACAGATGGAAAAGACCAAATATCCAATCTAACTCCTGCTCTCTCAGGTACCTCTCATGCAACTCCTTCCAGAACTCATTGTACGAGTGATTAGGGGTTTTGTTCCTCTCACCTTTTTGTACAGTGAAGGCACATCATCAGACCACAAGAATCTACTCTGTCCTTTTAAGACTCCCCTTACCAGCATGACAGCTTTTCCAACACCAGCATGGCATCCCTGTTTCTCTTGCAGTTCCTTTTTCTTGAACCTTGGTGTCCACAGCTGCAGCCTCTGTCCCAGATAAGGTTACACCAGAGCCCTGAACAATGCTTTCATACTTCATTCGCGCTTCAGCCAAACTGGTATGCCAACACTGTGTTTAAATTATTTTTCAGTTTTTGCTAAAAATCCCTCATTTAGTTTTCATGCAAGAAGGTCATCAGAGACAGAGCTTGCTCTGAGGTATTTTCATTACATACATAATACTTCTGCCATCCCTGACTGTACAAAGTCACAGGATTGGACGGTAATGGATCTTCAGAGCATACAACTCCCAGCGTACTAGAGAAGGATGATTTTGTGGCTTAGATATTGATCTGAAAAAAAGGGTTGCAGTTGCACATAGCTGAGCTGGGAAATCCTGGGAGTGCCTGAAGCCACAGGGCACTCCCAAGACAGCAGCTAATGTTCATTTGTCTCTACTGGCAACGAAACAGCCACTATACTCACACTACTTACACATCCCTTGAAGGAGGCATTGGTAAGGTCTTTGTAGCTAAGATCCAGACAGTTGTGATCTTGATCACAGGGTGGTGTCACAGGGATAATGACAGTGTAGAGATGGGCACAGAACATCAGAGCTACCTTCACTGCAGGCAGCAGCAAGGTTGTCCTCCTGGGTTCCCTGTGGGTGCCTGGAGCAGGCAGGAGGGCAGGCTGAAGGATGGTGGCCCCTGGGCCAGCTTATAAGAGATGAAGATCACACTGCCACCTCTGCTGCCAGCATGCCATGAAATCTGGACAAGGCTCACACCAACAACAGTGAACTCCAGCTGTGGCTGGGACAAAACACTCCCCAAATATGGGAGAAGTTGGTCACTGCTCTGGGTACAAGCCGAGGTACAATAGCACAGTGGTGGCCAAGTGGTGCAAACCAACTTCCCCCTTGAGCCATAGGTGATTGTCTTCTTCCACAGAGGCTCATTTCATCCATTCTAAAGTACTCAACTTCTTTAAAATGTTTGGATTTGTTTGTTTTATGCGGTTTATTTTTTTGAAGAGCTATTGATATTATACCTGGAGCATGTAGTAAACTTGCCTTCATTCTGCAAGTTTGTTGGAAAGATGCAGTTGGGAGGCAGAAAAAAAATCCCCAGGTGGATTTCAGGAAAACACATTCTTGAAAATAAAGACAAAGATCCTCAGCATTAAAATAAAGGAAAGGAAAAAAAAAANTTAGCAGAGAGGGCTTTGGGTGCCCCCCGGATGGTGGAAGACACCCACACTAAATCCAGAGTTACTCCACCATTGACGAGCAGTACCAGGAGACCATGCACACATACGGTTGCAGAAGAGCAACATGTTGCAAGTTTTCCCTGCTCATGGCTGGGGGGCTGGAAATAGGTGATCTTTAAGGTCCGTTCCAAATTACCTTATGATCCTGTGATCAATTAGTTTGGATAAAACGTCTAGATTTGTAAGAGCTCACCTAGCAATGCCCATTTCTTCTGTAAATTTTCCAGAGTCTGCCTGACTCCTTAGTCACCCAAGAGTAACGTTAACACCTGGCCTGGTTCGATTCCTTCTGCAGGACCACTGAAGCAGCCTGAAAATGATCTCTTTAAGAACGGTAACTTGGTTCCTTTTTCTGTTCTTGGGACACAGCCAGGCCATGCAGCCACACAAAACACCTATCGTTTATCAGATGTGCAAAGGATTCTCACAAATTTCAGAGCATACATTTCCAGCCTCTTTCACTTGGGCTCTGCACCTTTACACCAAGCTACCTCTGCTGCAGTGCTTTTCTGCAGCCTTTTAGGGAGAAGGGAAGAGGACAGAGCAGGCAGAATAGCCAGGGAAAGGAGAAGGAAGTGAAAAAAAAAAAAAAACACAGCAACCTTTTGCATCAAAAATCTGCCTAGCTGGGGAAGGAGTGGAGCCAGGGGAGAGTGGGGGGAAGAAGTGAAAAGAGAAAAAGGAAAGAAAAGTCCAAAAGTTCTGCATGGTGAGATAAGGAAACCTGGAGGTAAGTTTGGATGAAGGAGTGACAAATTTTTAAGTGCTTTCTGACCTTTGTAGTTTTATCTGCAGACATGGTTTCATGTCTCAGGTTTCCATTCCATTTCCACAAACCATGGTTTCATGGTTTCAGGACCTCTGGAAGAAATAATTTGCTAAGCAGAAAGACATATGTGGTATCTCTGACAAGACTTCTCAAACCCTTGGCNTAACAGCAGAGATATTATTAGTAAAAAAATAAGTATCAGCAGAAAAGTGTTCACAGCCTAGTGCTGATGATTTAAGAGTAGCCAGGGATTCAGAAGGCATTTTAATGTGCCAGCAGCAGGGGGCTTAAAAAAAAGTTTGTGATTTAAAGGGGAAGTTATCAGTGTTAAAACTTCCATTTGTGTCTCACTCACCTTCTCCTTATATTGCTGGGTCTGTCTCTCATCTGCTCACTCCAGGAGCAGGAGTAAGAGTGGGGTTTTGGCCTTTTTTTCCTCTTTTAAAGGAAAAGTGCATCTAAGAGCAAGCACACTCACAGTCTGGGTGAACTCTATTTCCCACTAGACACATAAAATGGTTTGGGTTGGAAGGGACCTTAAAGATCATCTAGTTCTACCTCCCCTGCCACGGACAGGGACACCTTCCTCCAGATCAGGTTGCTCAAAGGCCCATCCACCCTGGCCTTGAAGACTGCCAGCGATTGGCCATCCACAACTTCTCTGGGCAGCCTGTGCTAGTGCCTCCACACCCTCACAGTAAAGAACTTCTTCCTAACATCCAATCTAAACGTCTCCTCTTTTAGTTTTAAACTGTTCCCTCTTGCCTTGTCACTCTCTGCCCATATAAAGCATTCCTCCCCCTCCTTTGTAAGCCTTCTGTACATACTGAAAGGCTGAAATAAGGCCTCTCCCAAGACTTCTCTTCTCCAGGGTGAACAACCCCAGCCAGCTCACATCTTCCCTGCTGGTGGTTGCCCTGGAAGGGGCAGGTCCGATGTCCTCCACTCTGTGACAGCACAACCGGGTGCTCCTGTTCTCCCTGAGCTAGGGGGCAGAGGAAGCCGAAAAGGCCGCTGCTGATGTGCCCAGCAGACGCAGCCAGGCCGGCACAGCCGCCCGGAGCGCCGCCGGGAGAGGCGGCGGAGCAGCGCGGGCCGCAGGCGGGGGCCGCGGAGCCGCGGGGCCTGCAGGTGGTGCTGTTTAATTGTGGAAATGCCTCCCCCTCCCACCACAGCATCCCGCGGGATTTGTCTGGGCGGGAGCTGCGCTGGCCCCGCGGAGCTGCAGCCGCTCAGGGGGGCGATCCGAGCCACTCAGTGGGGCGGGTCGCTGCCGGAGCTGTAAAACATCCTGCGCTCTGACAATCTAGTTTCCTCTGAATGGGAAAAAGCCCTCCAGTAATACCAAGAAAAAAGCCATCAGCAGCCGACGTGATGTGAGCGCAGCTTCCTCTGATTCAGCGGGTGAGGGCTGCCCCTTTGCAGACAGTGAAGATACGGCCATGTTTTAGCAGAGAGGGTTTTGGGTGCCCCCCGGATGGTGGAAGACACCCACACTAAATCCAGAGTTACTCCACCATTGACGAGCAGTACCAGGAGACCATGCACACATACGGTCGCAGAAGAGCAACATGTGCAAGTTTTGCCTGCTCATGGCTGGGGGGCTGAAAATAGGTGATCTTTAAGATCCGTTCCAAATTATCTTATGATCCTGTGATCAATTAGTTTGGATAAAACGTCTAGATTTGTAAGAGCTCACCAAGCAATGCCCATTTCTTCTGTAAATTTTCCAGAGTCTGCCTGACTCCTTAGTCACCCAAGAGTAACGTTAACACCTGGCCTGGTTCGATTCCTTCTGCAGGACCACTGAAGCAGCCTGAAAATGATCTCTTTAAGAAGGGTAACTTGGTTCCTTTTTCTGTTCTTGGGACACAGCCAGGCCATGCAGCCACACAAAACACCTATCGTTTATCAGATGTGCAAAGGATTCTCACAAATTTCAGAGCATACATTTCCAGCCTCTTTAACTTGGGCTCTGCACCTTTACACCAAGCTACCTCTGCTGCAGTGCTTTTCTGCAGCCTTTTAGGGAGAAGGGAAGAGGACAGAGCAGGCAGAATAGCCAGGGAAAGGAGAAGGAAGTGAAAAAAAAAAACCCAACAACCTTTTGCATCAAAAATCTGCCTAGCTGGGGAAGGAGTGGAGCCAGGGGAGAGTGGGGGGAAGAAATGAAAAGAGAAAAAGGAAAGAAAAGTCCAAAAGTTCTGCATGGTGAGATAAGGAAACCTGGAGGTAAGTTTGGATGAAGGAGTGACAAATTTTTAAGTGCTTTCTGACCTTTGTAGTTTTATCTGCAGACATGGTTTCATGTCTCAGGTTTCCATTCCATTTCCACAAACCATGGTTTCATGGTTTCAGGACCTCTGGAAGAAATAATTTGCTAAGCAGAAAGACATATGTGGTATCTCTGACAAGACTTCTCAAACCCTTGGCTCATGACCTCTCAGTCTAGCATCACAGTATCTCCACTTTGGAGATCTCCTTGATATTTCCTACAATGTCCCTGTATGTACTGCAGCTCAGTAGAACATCCCTCCTCACTGAACAAGGTGTAATGTCTTCCCATCCTGGAGGAATGGGGCTTTTTACAATCAACGAAAGGAATTTAAGGATCTATGAACTCCTACACTGGAGCTGCAGCACAACTGTCACTTAACCATCCTCTTTTCAACTCTTTGCTGCCTTGCCATTCTTCTCTGTATGTACCTCAAGTGGTAATGATTCAATATCTGAGAAACAACTGAGTAGCATTAATGCTTTAGCAAAAATGGATTTATTTCAAACATCACCAAAATCTTGATTAAGACATGACTATCCTGTGAAGTAGGCAACAATCCAGATTAGACATGGACTGAGACATTGCACTGATATTTTATGGTATGGTGATAAGTTCATAATCAATCAAATTAGTGCACCTTAAAGAATTGCCACCTGTAAGGTGATCAAAGCTTATAGTAATCCAAATGTGAAGTAAAAATAGTTGAATTTAAGCTGCCAACTTTGTCCCCAAACATATCCCTTTTGATCTCGATGCCAAAGATCATTCTGTGGTCTGCCATTAGCAGAGATGCAGAGACCCAGTGCTGAGTTTTTTCATCACTGAGGTGACTTTTAGGCACCTCAGAATATTCTAAGTCCTCACTTGAAAACTATCAGATGATGTGAAATATGCATTGACTAACCAGTTATGTGACGGTGTGAAGCTGACACACAAGCACCTTCCACATGATGGTGAATGATGAAAATGTAGCTTAGATCTTGAAATTACCAGAGAAAAGAGTAATTCTACTTCAGGTTAGGAATTCAGTATTTATACAATTGGGAGGGAGCCAAATATGTTTGCTTTATCACTAAAAATGCCTCTTTACAAATGTAGGAGGACTTTCAGTTCACATACTTTTCTCCCAGAGATGGAGTAAGTCTCCAGAGGGCTGAAATCCAGAGCTAACTGGATTCTACTTATCACTCTCACCCTTACTGCCCTCTGGGAAAGGTTTTTTTATTATTTTGTTTTGTTTTTTGTTTTGTTTTTTTTTTGGGGGGGGGGTTGTTTGTTTCTTTGTTTGGGGTTTCTTGTGGGTTTTGTTTTGTTTTTTGGGTGTTTTTGTTTTTGTTTTTTTTTCTCTTCCCACTGTTATATCGACAAAAAGACTTTTTTGAGGCCTTTGGGGAGGAAATGTACAGTATTGCAGTTTGAAACAATGAGGCTATGTGACATCACTGAAGACAAAGGAATGGGTTACCAGTAAGGTATCTGATACATCCCAAATTGTAATGGCAAAGGGCAGAACATTCCCCCACTGAACTTTTAGAATTCCTAGGAGTTCCCAGACATTCTTGGCACAATGCTATTCATTATCTTTTCCTTAATACTACTTTCTGGAAGGAATTGTAAAATAATTTATAGTAAAAATGGTGAAGTGATATATTATGATGACAGCAGAATATTTATGTGTGAAAGCTCACCCACACTCATAAAGGGTGCTTAGATAAAGAATACAGAGAGTCAAATTTTAAAAGATGCCTTTAAAAATACAAGTTTTATCCCTGCTACCTTCGTATTGTAAAAAAAAAAATTAAAAGTAAAAAGGAAAAAAAGTTTCCCGGGATCCTTGGACAATGGCAATATTTGGGAATGCAGTAAATAACAATATCACTACAAGCTCCAAGGACAATAGAGTGGCGAGGAGCATAGATCTGAAGGCATGAACAATAGATAAGAATAAGGAACAAGAAGATAGTGTTCCCTTCTCCAAATGCAGCATTGTAAGGCCGCCCCAGGCTACTGCCTGTGCCTCTGCAGTAAATCACCAGCACCCTGTGCTACCTGCTAGCTCTGAGGAAGGCTGGTGTGAAATGGTCCTTATCCATGCCTGTGAACTATCCTAATTTCTAAACCACTGTGACTGCAGATGAGCTGCTGGTTGGGAACGACTGCTGGCTTGTGCTAAGCCCAAACTGTGTTTAGACATTCTCTGGGATGAGTGGATCTGTCTCATTGACCCAGGGAAAAACCACACAAGGGCCCGTGCTAATAATTTAACACCAGGGGCAGTCACGTTCAAGCACCCAAACAGTTTTCTGTTTAATTTACTATTCTAGATGTAGCCAGTGTGTCTAGGCTTGATAGATGCATGGAGAGGATGATGGTGAAAAATGGGAAAAGGCTCAGAAGAGGCCTACTAAAGTGATTTGTCGCCTATAAAACTTAGTGAGATGCTCAAAGAGCTGTATTTATTAATGTTATTTAAGGGATCAAAAGGTGTTGAAAGTGATCTACAAGAACCCATATAGAAAAAATATTTCCTGCAGATTACTACCCCATACTCCAGGAGTTAAAAACACGCTGATATCCAGGATCCAGATAAATTTGAGCTGTAAATAAGGACATTTTTAAGCATTAGGAGAATTAACTATGGAGCAAATTAACAAGTGCTCTGATGGCTTCTTCATCATGTGTGATCTTTAATTTTTTTTTAATGTCTTTTGCATACAACAGATGCTTGGGGGCTCACAAGAAAAGAGTATCTGAGTTTCTTCGACTTTCTTACACAAAAAGCCAGTCTACATTATTGTACTGGTGCCTTCTGATCTTAAATCCATGATTTGATGAAAAAGACACTGTGAGTGTCTCTAAAGTGTAAGTGTGCAGACTTCCTGCTAGATCTATGAAAAAAAGAAAAATTCTTACATATGCAGCTGTAATTCAAGCTATGTAACCATTTTAGCAATTAGCAACATAGCAATTAAGGCAAAAATTGCTGTCCCTTATTGGAGCCAGACATCAGCTCGAGTAAAGCTGCTGTAGAATAAAACTGCTGTGAAAAACAGAAGTTGAAACTATATGGTTTTAGAGATCTGAATGTTTGTATCTCCTCTTTCTAGCTGTCTGAAGAGAGCAAGACCCACTCTAACTGGCACCTGTGTTTCACTGAGAGCACTGGAACTTCCGTGCCAAGTAACTTAGCCGAATTTTTGCCAAAGAGATGTTTGTGTGTTCCAAACATAGCATAGCTAATTGGCATGCTCTACCTTACCCTCATTTATAAAAATACAAATATGATCCACATTATTGCTATGTAAACACAACAGTAGCAGAATTTAAAATAAGATTTCTGCGTGGATCAGAAACTGATGACACAGACATATGGGTGTCCTTACAACACCAACTAATTCATGAGACAAAGGTACAGATGAGAATTCACTGGAGGAAGTTGATGAAGCAGGACCCCTTCTGCAGCCCATGGGGCTGAGTTCCACTATACATCAAATAGACCTACAGTGCCTTGTCCCCCTCAGAGTTATGCAGTAACAAATCTATCTATTCAAAATCCATTTTCCTTTATAGCAAAGAAATTACCTCTGTGAGAGCCTTTGCTGTTAGGTCATTGTAAGACACACATTGTAAGACACACATCTCTTTACACTGACAAATTATTTATCCCACTACCCAAAATACCTCCATGCCAGAAATTAACTGGATATGTAATGATCCTGACTGCAAAGCTGGAAACATAAAAATGGGGCAGGGAAGGAGAAATCTCTGCAAATCTTGTGGGTTTGAAATGGTTGGGTTGTATTAATTTGGTTATTGGAATTCCTCAGCTTGAAGCAACTTCCCTCTGGGAGGAAAGGTATCTGTGATGCTGTTCCTGGCTCTGTACACTTCTTGAGTATGTATCCTCTGTCCAGCACTCCATAATGATAAAATTCCCCCTGCCCTGAGACTGAAATTACTTTAATGCTGTAAACAGCTTTTTAAAAATGAGATTCATCTGAAAGTTTACATTTTCTGTTGGTCAAAGGTGTCAGATTAATGATTAATTTAGAATAACTAAAAGTCACCTCAGATGACAAATTTTCATCCCCTTATTTTTGTAACTGTTATTGCACAGAACTAATCCAAGACTTATTTCCATAAGTATTCATCATTTTTGTAGTTGAGTGTAATCCACTCAGTTGGTAATTAAAAATCTTACTTACTACACACAGACACTGCACTATTGGTATTGTATGACTTACACTCTATGAGTTGTCTTAATTTTGTTTCTTATTCCTTTTTCTAGTTGCAGTAGGTGTCTCAGGATTGCCCATCACCTTCTAATGCTGTATTATGGGGAAAATTATTTCTGATATTTCCTAGATAGTTATTTAGATAATATAAAACATATATTGAACAGTAAGGAATTAATCTCTCAGGATTAATTTAGCGTGAAATGACTAATGTTTCCTAAACCCAGGCCTTTCTTCCCAGGGACTTCATGCACCCAGATGAGGTTTCCTAATCTACTCTTCTCAGTAAGCAGCCATTAAAGGAATCTAATCCCAAGTGGCCCAGTAGAAGTAGCTTGGCAGCATGTTTTTAAAGACACTTTTAGTGCAAGTTCTTAAAATCCAACAAATCCAGCTGAAAAACAATATTAAATTACTATCGTGTCAGTCGAGGAACAAGCTGCATCAGCCAGGGCAGTGTGAGTCAGCGCCAACTTCAGCTCTTCCCTGGGGAGCTCCACATCACGCAGAGCAGCAGACTTTGCAGTTCCTTCCAAAAGTACTTTACTTGCATGCAGCGGGACAAACTGGTGGCCAAACATCTGTATTGCTACAAAACCTCTCCTTTTTCCAGGAGCCGTTACATGCATTCCGAAATGTCAGCCACATGACCTCTCCAGCACGTCTTTCACATGGCCACAGTACTTCAGAATTTGGGTGTGTTGCTGTAGGCATGACAACAACCTCCGGGGACACCAAGAGCACCCTCCCACTGTCACTCTCATCCAGGCACTGGTGCTGCCCCCTGTCCCCACCCACCTGCATGCCCCTGCAGGCTGTGTTCCAGTGCTGGGAGAGCCACCAGCTCTCTGCATGGCCTGAAACCCAGCCTGAAAAATAGGGTTTGCATGTTTGTGGCACTTAGGGATTCTAAGTCAAGCTCAGCTCTATTGGCTTAAGCATCTTCCCCAAGAGAACTTGGATACAGAAACTTTGATGGAGCCATGCATTTTCAGACTATGCAACATTTTATTCCATTTGTTTATTGTATTCATAAATAAAAATGCCTCATTAACTGCACAAATGAATTTCCTCTCCAATTATAGTCACCTTTTATTATATATTTCAATATAGAAAAACAAGTAAGCACTGACATAAAACACTGCACTCTGTTGAATTCTGTATTTATCTAAAGTATTTTTTAGAGTCCTCCTTTGTGAAGCCTTAAAACATTCAAGTTTATTCTTCTTCAGAAGCAAATCAGATTTTAAAATCTTCGGCAGACTGGAACATCCATCCTTCTAACTACTAGCAATATAAATTCTGCAAATACAGGACTATTATTCATCACAGAGCTCTCTTAGCTCTGCAGAAATGAAAGAAATAATTTATAAAACCACACACATAACCCACATAAACCCATAAATTAAGAAGTCTGTGAGAACCAGTGATAGACTTAAACCTGTTTAGAGGGAAGATGCTATAGGCACATATTGATTTCTGGTATGTTGAGAACAGCAGACCAAGAGGGCGGGACGGGGGCTAAATTTTCCCCAGATCTCAGGATAGTTTCCTTTCAGTATTTCTAGTACTGTTGTAGACATGATCACTTAAAGACATGAGAGAGGCAACAATGACAGGGAGAGATAATCTAATTAATCAAAAATCTCGCTGTTAGATCACTGTATTCCCTGTGGCAGTGTCCTCAGGAAAACAAGCTGGTAACTCTTTCTAAGCATTGCTTCCAAGTGTGAGAGTGTGAACTTCTACTACACTTCCATGGACAGGGACTGGGCTGAGTGGAAAATGACTTGTCAAAGATGCTGCAGTGAGATTTTGGAAGGGCTGTCCACACCCAGACCTCCCTCCTCCGTGCTGGTTTAGCAGAAGCCTTCACTGACGCCCCTGTTAAATTAAAACTTACAGCTTCATTCTTACTAGTAGATAACAGTCACTAAATCGCAGGAATGGGAATGGTCCCATTACAGCCAATATGCGTACGTGCATGCTTCACCTTCCACATCTTTTTCACAGAAGCCCCAGACCAGCCTGGACATCAAATCCAAGTTGAGGAGATCATACCCAGCTGTCACTAATATGGGCATCTACTGTTGCCCTTCTGCTCTGTGCCAGTGGCCATGAGATCCACTGGCAGGCTCTGAAGCACTGCCCCTGGCCAGAATGGTGTTACTTGGGGGTGCTCCCTTCCCAGATGTTGGGAAAGCTTTAAAAGCTGGAATTGCGTTGTGCAAGGGGCAGCGAGGGCTCTGTAACACAACAGGATGATGGGATTTGCCCTTCCATCCCTCCGTTTGACAGAAGACCCAACTCAACAGCTCTGGAACCTACTGCCAAAGGTATCAGCCACTGAACCACTGGCTGAAAGTTGTGAGAGCTGTGGATTTGAATATGGTGATGGTGCAGGCTTGAACACGTCTCTCTGCATTTCTCACGCTTCTGGCCGGCTATCTCCTGCACAGGCTGTTATTTAAAATAACTGATAGAGATTTTAGACCTAAAGAGATGTGTTTTTTTTTTTTACTTATATGTAAAGATGTGCAATATACCATTAAATGATAGTTAATGGAGAAGTAGAAAAAGAAAACACATTTAAAGGCATCTGCTGAGTGCCATTAGTGACTATCATTCAAGACTAGACATTATGAGCCAAATTTTCCTCAGCTGAACCTGACTAGTAATTAATGAAACTGCAACCACTTCGGTCATGTAATTTTAAATGTATTTGTGAAGCTCGAGTGTTAAACTGCAAAGTTTTCTTTGACTGTAAGAATCCCTGAGACCAACACAGTTATATTTCTTCAAATGTCAGTAGGATGGAATTGATGGACAAACACGAGATGGACACAAGTTATGCTACCTTATCCCCCAAAGTTTATAGGAATCTTTCCAGCCACTGTGCAACACAGCAGAGGAGAAATTTCAATCTGTTTTCTTTCTTTACAGACTCAGGACAGTAGAGCTAAATTAAATTCACCAGCCAAATCCACCTACCTATTTGCACTATTTTTCTACTCAAGTTGTATTTCCTGACATTTTTAGATTTTGCTACAAATAAAACTCATCTGAAAGTAGGAGTTACATTTATTTTGGACTTTTTTCATGCTCAATCCACTGATTTGAAGCTGTTTGGGTACAGCTTTATTAGCATTCTGTGGATTACTTTGTTCTGTGGCAGACTGCAAAAACACCATTCTGAAGGATGCATTAATAATAATAAAGTTGATACTATGATGTGATAGTAAAAGGTGGTTTAGACAGTGTTATTTGGGGTAATTATAATTAGCAGTAGCCATTTAAAGGTCCCAGCACGTGTTTTGTAAGGCAAGAAATGTTAACCCTAGTGTCTTGGCCAGTCTCCAGCATAAGCAATTACATTCTTCCCACAGTAGTTAACTATCCCTTGTTGCTTCAATTAGATATGGTATTCTTCAGTTTCTCCCCGAGAGCTGCTGAGTTGGGTTACTGGCGCTGTTATCCGGCTGTTTCCAGCCGAGAGGTCCCAGTATTTCAGTTATAAATGAAGTCTTCTCTGTGTGTAAAAGGCTTCTTGAGCGCAGTCTCAGAGCACTGCATAAATCAATAAACAACAGATGCACTTGATATTGTACACTGACTGGAGGGCAGAAGGAAAAAAACAAAAGAGAGGAACGGTACTGGCAGAAAGATAACCCCAGGCTATGAATAAAACATGCACACCTATACCCATCAAGGGTGCACAGAGCAGTGAAAGGGCAAAGGCAGTAACAAAGGGCTTTGTCCTGGAGGAGGAAAACAAATTAAACCCAGAAAAACTGATTTACCATTGAATCAACCACACAGCATCCAAAGAGACTTTATGCCAGATAATTTTAGGAATGGAAATAAGGACAGCTAGTTTCCCTCTGTAAGGGGTGAAAGCAAAACAAGAGATTTAAAAAGCAACATGACTGATACCACTGCAACTTTGCGTGGTTAAAAGTACTTTATAGCTGCAGTTAGGTGGGATGTACCTCAATTTCCAGAGAACTGTTTAAAGGAATCTTCCCACAAACTAAGCAATTCTTGCATATCCATTCCATATCCCAGGGTATTTTACAGCAAAATAATAATGTGACTACATCCCAAGAGATCTCTAGACAACTACAAGTTATAGCCAGGATAAGAATGTGTAAAGAGGACAGGATATAAGAACAAAATGTTAAAAACATCTCCTTTGTCTTCACAACCTGGATTACTCTACTGAATAATCTGAACAATTGTTCTCTATCCATCTTTCTTCTACTTTTCCACTTATTCTTTTTGGTGTGTAATATTAGATTTCCACAAATAGAAACATCCTGTTGTGGTGTTGGACTATATGTAGAAGGAGGAGAGGAACACTTCAAGTACTTCATCTGTGAGGTCTAGTTTATTGCTGTCAGGGTGGTAAGGGAGTCATGAGAGGTTTGAGTTTTTTCATTTTCATAAAATGTCATGCTGTTTCACAAAAGCTGCTGATGTGCCTATTAAACCATCCTCATCCTCACAATCTGGTGTTTCTCTGGCTCTTTTGCCCCAACACTTCACATCCCCATCAGAGCAGCTTTGAGTATTTTCATAGGTATCTCCTCCTCCTTCACCCCACCTTCACAAAAGTCACCTGGTTACCTGTCCTCTCTTGAGTCAGAGTTGAAGGGTAAGAAATTGAGCTACAGATATAGGAGTTTGAGCTTCATTTTGTTGTTTCCTCTTAGGAGAAATATTACTGAGAGGACTTCTGAACCAAGGGGACTCAGCTGAGGTGTATTTGAAACATATTGTGCTGTAGCACAAACCCTCCAGACCACGAGGGACAGTTCTGCCATGTTCAGCTGGAGACTTCAGAGAGACCCCAAGGGATACAGGTCCAAAAAATAAGTTTCTGTTGACCTCTCAAGACAGGCAGTAGGATTCTGATGCAGAATTAGATGTCGTTCTGAAATAAAAATTGTCCAAATTCAAACTCATTGGGTTTAACTTCTGTGCAGGAAGATCCTGTTTATCACATTTTGTGTGTTTTGAATATTTCCTCTATAATTCTATTGTTTTCATCTTCATGAAACTTCTCAGGACTGTTTGGTAAATTACAGACTAGGTTTTCTAACCTGATGAACAAACTATACCAACTATGACCATACTTTGTTTCTAGATGATCTCATTTTCAGTTGGGGCTTATAGTTGCTCTCTACATTGGATACTGGGCATGACCCATTAAACATCCTTGTGTGTTGCTGCGGGGTTTTAATAACCTTTCCCAGAGACAGATATGCCCATGGAAATAATCAGGGAAGCGATATTTGCTAGGTGTTCATGGATATTCTTTTGTTGTTTCTCTCCCAGCCTCTCGGCGTGGGGGCCGGAACTAGACTAACTGCCCCTGGGGAAACCCCCCCATATTCCGGGGCAGGGGAACATGAAAAGGCGAATGAGGACAGGACTAGGTTACATGTGACCAGAGAGCAGGGAAAAACCCGTATGTCCTAACAATTTCAGGGCCCCAACTTCCCAGGGAAAGGGGGGGCGAGCCCCAACACTTGTGTTACGATCCAGCTGAAAGTTGTTGCCCCATTTAGTATTATAACCCAATATGAAAGAAAAACTGTTACAGGGAACAAGCAGATCTCAAGAAAAGAGCAGTGCCATTCAGAGAAAGGAAGGCAAGTGATGGAAAGCAAAACCTCTGGTTTATTTGTATCTTTTATTGATTCTGACAAGATGAAAATGGTTTGCATTTCACACAATGGAGGGTCAGACAGGGATCAATCCCCACTGTCTCACCTGGTTCCCCTTCACCTAAGGATTAATTCAGAACAATATTTATGGCATCAGGAAGAGAAGACAGCTGGTGGGACTTTGACAGGTGGGACTAGCTGACTCTGTACCAGCATACACCACTGAGATTTGGGGAAGTCCTGGCTAATTACTACTGCATCAGACACTTGCTGGGAGTGCTGGTTATAACTCTGAACCATGCAGAAACAAGAAGGAATTAATAACAGTCTTTCTGCATATTCTGCTTTTCTTGCAATGTTCAGATGCACCTTTTTTGTTCCAGGCTTTCTGCAGTCCTTGATATCCCATCCTCAGAAATAATCACCTCAACACTGTTTAAATACAGAAATCAAAAGGATTTAATGAAAAGAAGGCAACCATGGTGATGCTTCGAAGTGGCTACCTGAAAACAGAGGGTACACAAGATTAAGAGAATAAAAGTAGGTATTTATTTGGAAGGCCTTCAGAGGTACACCCTGGGCAGTCAAAAGCCTCCAAGGGGCTCCACCCAAGATGGATGCTGGGTCACAGGTTCCTCACACTTTTTAAAGTTTGGTCCATTTGCATATCAGGGTTAATTCTCCAATTATAACTTCAGTTAATGATGTAACTACCCCAAGTTTGCCCCTCCTCTCAAAGGCTTTAGTTTACATATTTTGGGGCCTGGGACAACAAGGTGTCCTTGGAAAGCAAACCTAGAGAGGGTTTGTTATGTCTAATCAGCATGAGAGAGCAGCAGCTAACAGGCCACAAGAAACTTCAGAGTTACACACTAGGTAGTACAGGATTTGAAAAATATAAAAGTGAAAACCTTCGGCATCAATGAAGGAAAAAAAGAAAGAGCTTTCCACCTGAAAAACATGGGAAACAGAGAACCCTGGCAGAGAAGGGATGGAAGCAGTTTAGCAGGTAGGACTAGAAATCCTTATGGTTATCTTACAGCACTTTTAGAATCATCTTACCTCCATGTCTCCAAGAGAGGGCCTTTGGCAGACTCAGTGCTGGATTACTGACTTGGCCTAGAATATAAGGCTGGAGAGGGTGATTAAAAACACAAGGGATGCCGGGTGCTTAAGAGACAGCGTCTAAGTTTCTTGTGCACACTGTTATGCCTCCACCACCTGAAGTATCTCCCAGCGCTCATCCCCCTTCACGAGAGCAAGAGCAGAAACCTCTGCTCCAGACTGTGAATAGCATTCACTCAGAACATGCTCCCCATGGACAACCAGGGAGCTCCTGCCTCCCATAGCAAACTCAGTGCCAGGTGACCCCAGAGCAGCCAGCCTCCAGGATGAGGGGCACACCTGGGCCTTGCTGTTCCGGTTTCAACCACAGGTTTCTATTCTTCTCAGGCAAGAAAATGAAAACAGCCACCATCCACACCCCAGCTGTAGTCCCACCCTACACTATTTTAGGATGATTGCTGCCAGCATCTCTCAGCTGCCTGGGCCAGCTCTGTGAGCAGCTGTCCTTCTGCGAAAGTCTCACTGCACTGCACCTCTGATTCACCAGGGAGACAGGCAGGGATTGCATACACAGATAGCTCCCGATATTTTGGGGCACTCATGTTCCCAGCAGAGAACAGATTGGTTCCAGATTGGCTCAAGTCTCTGGCCAGCTGGGCAGGAGGAGACCTTAGCAGTGGAATCATTCCATCCCAGGGCCAGTACAGGGACCAAGGCTGCTCTGTGCTGAATTGCAGCACAATGGTGTGAGTTGTGATACATAAGCTGATGCTGGATGAAGGATTGGTGAGGATCAGGAAGGGTTAAGTAGAGGCACAGCGTAGTTTTACTTCATCAAAGCCTTCTTCCAGTCAAACCATCATCCTTGCTGTGCATTGTATGTACACATATATCTGTGTACACACACGCATTCAAGTGTTTTAATGGCTGCTATGTACTTCTCACAACACCAGCCCAAGGAACATCTCTGGGACCAGAGAGCAGCTGGTTTTCACAGAAACCTGACGCTAGAGGGCCAGGCAGACTTTCCCAGGAGATGCTGGGAATCAGCTGCTGTGATGGACCTAGGAAAACCCTTCAGACAGGTAAAGAGGTACAGGTGTACGTGTTTGGGATCAGAAGAGCATTATTGTGAATTCCTGGCTCTGGTCAGAGATCAGAAGCTGTGTAGACATGAGAAGCTGAAGAGGTATCAGTGCTATGCTGCTCCTGATACTAAGTGTTTGAAAGATGGAGGAGAAAATACGGGGAATAAGCCTCTTACCTTGGCTAGTGACTCTGTCCTGTTTCTGGACCTTTCTGTGGACACCTGAGAACTAAGAAGATTCCCAGCCATTTTCCTTCTCTCCTTCAGGACTCTGTTCCTTATCTTTGGATTTCTCCTTTTGTGGAGATATGGGATACTGGCTTTGTTCCTGAATTCAGGAAACAGCTGCTCCTCACCTTCCAGGCTGCAGTCAGACTTGCTGCAGTACAGGCAAGCTTTCCCTGCCCTGATGCCAGATTGGCCACTGACAACCCCAGTCCTCTTGCAGGCCCTCGAAGGACAGCTGGCCTTGCCTCTGTGCCTTTCCCTCACTGCTTTTGCTGAAGCATCTCTGGAGCTAGGGTCCAGAAAGTGGCATCTTGCTGCAAAAGAGCCTTCCTAGCCTGATGCCCAGCAGAGCTAAAACCTCTGCCTCTATCTAGTCAGGACTCCATTGGGTAAGGCTGGGTCAGGAAGATAAGAATGTTGTATACACACTGTGGTATGGCTATTGCATTGGCTGCTCCAGGAGGTATTTTGGAAAATCCAGTCTTTCAGTGGTGCAGAATTCTAATACAAGACAGGGCTCATTCAAAGAAAAGTAACCAAGGAAAGGTGTGTTGCAGACATGAGCTGCAAAAGTGACCTCAGTTCAAACATAGTTAAAGAAAGCCCAGTGGAGGCAAACAGCAAAAAAAAGTGGAATCACAGGGCGCAAAACTTGCAGCAACTGGAGAGCATAATCCTGGGTGGCAATAAGCAGGAGTTAGAAAGAACAGGAAAAACAGTTACAATAACTGTGGATGGCTGGAACTGGACAGGCAATACTGATCAAGTATAAAGTCTACTGACAAAGTTAATCCATCAAACAGCTTTGAACACATTTGAAACAGGCAGAAGGAGTTTATAAACACCTGACATTTGGTATTAGAGGTTCAAGGCATTTTTCACCAAGTACTAGAAGTGTTTGAGCTTTAACACATCATCAAACCATATCTTCACATTGAAGGATATGCAGTATGCATATATGTACATACATATGTGTGTACACGTACAATAAAACAGGAGGCATTGCCAGTCCACAAGTCAGTGAAGGCAGATACTGCAACTCTCCAGCAACGTCTGGCAATTATCATCAGCAGATGGAAATATTCTCTCCCAGAAAATAAACCAAGCAAACCTACATTCTGCAAGGAAAAAGAACAATTGTAGTAATCAGTTTGAAAGGATTTTTTTTTTTTTTTTGTAATAAGAACACTGTAAGCTTCAGTGAAATACCTAGAGGCTTCATTAGAAGGCCCCAGATACGTATCAGATACTAGTTTTCAACTAGTTACTGTAAGGGAATGTGGAGAGCAGTAGCAATTATGCCTCTGGAGAACCAAAAACAACTTTCTGTAGTTTGGACGCTAACTTTGAACTGGAGAAACACAGGCAGCCACAACAGGAAGAAATAAAGTGTTTGATTTTACCCCTACTGTATGCATCTTATTTTGACAGATTTCAAGACTGTTAGGGGAAAAGATTTATTTGATCTACCAGGATTATCTGCTTCCATGTAGATGTGTCACTTATTTTTGCACTGGCACACATTTTTGTGTCCACTTCTGCCTCTTGCTGTGATCCTGATGTGTAATGTGTGCACTACAGTTTGAGTCTGAGCTCATGCCATTCTAGGATAAAAAAAATAAGGAACAGGTGGAGTGGCTGAGGGGGCTGCTAAAACTGGCTGTGGGAATACAAGGGAATAAATACAGAAATTTCTTTATAATGATAGCTTTCATGTTTGATTTGTGGACATTTAAATGAATCACAGAATCTCAGAGTAAACTGAGTTGGAAGGGACCCACTGGGATGATCAAGTCCAACTCCTGTCCCTTCACAGCAACACCTCCAAGAGTCACACCCTGTGCCCAAGAGCATTGTCCAAACACCTCTTGAACTCTGTCGGGCTGGTGCTGTGACCACTTCCCTGGGGAACCTGTTCCAGTGCTCAACCACCCTCTGGATGAAGAGCATTTTTTTGACATCCAAACTAAACCTTCCCTGACACAGCTTCAGGCCATTCCCTGGGCCATGTCACTGGTCACCAGAGAGAAAAAACTTTCTTCTTGGCGATTTATGAGTCTTGTAAATTGAATGCAAGTGTACTGACAGTAGGCTGGCTTAGTCTGCCTTGGTGGGTCCTTTGAGGAGCAGTTTGCAGGTTCACAGAGATACCTTGACCACAAATGGGAAACTTCTACTTTACAGTATGGTTTCATTATGTCCAAGTGGGATAACCTAGGACAGAGGGGAACATGCACACTCCAGAATTCAGCTCAAGTTGCCAGATGCCCAATTGCAAGGCAGCTGGGTGTCATGGGTTGACACCTCTTCCTGCTTTTCAGGTTTTTCTTCCTTTTGGCTCTGTTTCCTGGAGGAAGTGGTTTGCAGCAACAGGTGCTGTAATTTCCTCCAGAACTGGACAGAACCAATCAATTAACTAATTTGAATATCGACAGCTCTATTGAGCCACTTAGAGAAGGGGTACGCCCTGTGAATTCAGATTAAAAGGAGATGAAGGGCGGGAATCTTTCTCTTGCTCTTCTGGCGAAGACAGAGGTAACAGAGGGCCCGCTCAGCCCCCTTGGGGGGGCTGGGCCGGCCCAGCGGGGCCCGGCTGGGCCCTGCCAAAGCGAACCCAGGTGCAGGCCTGGTGGGAGGCCAGGCCGGGCCATGGTCCAGCTCTGTCGTGGGGCCATGGCCTTCACCTTCCTCCC
>VYZQ01021483.1:26989-39449 GCA_013400655.1 Mystacornis crossleyi
AATTTGCTTTAATTCCTTTTTATTCCACTTTACTTTTAGTTGTAATAATAAACTTCATTATATTCTTTAAGTTTGGTGCCTGCTTTGTATTCCTCCCTGTTCTTATCTCACAGAAAGGGGAAAATGCGAATCAAACCACTACACTGGGTTAGCTGCAAGACTGGAAGTTGAGTGTCATTGTCTCTCCCTGACAGACATGCATGCTCAAGGTTGAAGCATTTGACTCACTTTGATTTGATTTGACTCAAGGGAGGAGCTTTCATGTGAAGATAGGATGGAGTTTGAGTCAGATTCACTACTAAAATGAACTCTAAGTGTTTGGAATAAACTGTATTGTAAGGCTGATACTGTCATTGCCTATCCTCTGTTTCATGTTTTCTTTTTCCAGAAACTTACTGAGAGATTAGGGTGAAACTTTTCTCTGTCTTTTTGACGGTGAAACTTTTCTCTGTCTTTTTGACACCAGTGTCTGTGGTTTCATGTGGCCTCTGTTTCTCATCTCTTCTGGAATAGATGGCAATCCAGTTTTTATGTTGCTTCTTCAGTGAAGCGGAGAAAACTATGCATTCAGAAAAATTCATTCCCCAAGTAGTTCCACTGAAGGGATCATGACCCTAAATTTATTCATTAGCTCAAATTGTCAGCAATTTTCTGTAGCAATTTATTCCTTGACCCTCAAGTGGTCAAGAACTGTCAGCACATGCAATGTGAGGTTAGCACTTACTGAAATACAGCACTTAGGCTTCTAGAGGGCTTCTTTTTTCTCCTGTGCGGGTGTTCACTGGTTTGAGAGACTTCCTATGGTTTACCATCAATTCCAAGTGTTACGAGATCATTCTCCCTCAAAATGGCAAAACCAGTGGGACCAGAAGTGTTCCAAAACAGAAAGATGATTTTCCAGTCTAGGTCACTGATAAAATGACCTTTAGTTCTTAACAAACATTCCCAGTGGTAACTGTGAGTCTGAAATCTAAAATTCAAGGTTCATATATGGTGACTTAAAATAGAAAATGGGAAACATAAGTTCAGTAGAACCTTATATGTCAGGATGTCAACAGGTGAACAGCTGATGAAAATTTCCCAAAATTTTTCAAGACATTTGGTAAAGACCACCTTGTTTAGACAGAAGACCTGCTGGACCAAAAAAAAAAAAAAAATCATTTGTTTTGAAATTGATACATCCTCTTCTTTCCAAGCTCACCCTCATGGGAATGTCTAACAAGGGAAAACCAGACTGGGATTGTCAGCATCCACAACAAGACCAATGGACCAGTGGACCAATGGACCAGTATCTGGTCTCCTTTAGAGGTTTTCAAAATGCAGAGTGATAAATCTGGACATGATTTTCCTGAGTCTAAGGTAGTTTGGACGTGGTTAATTTGACTGGTACCATTCACCTTTTTTCCACAACTTGCTGGGAAGCTGTGTTTATCCTTTTCTACCCATCCTTTGAAATGTATTTCTCTGCTCTCTGAAATGCAGTGCTGGTGTAGGAAGACACACGTGGGTGCATTTCTGAAGCTCAAATCTGTTCTTCCTCAGGCTATGGAACCACTTCGTATATGGCAATAATAGGCTGCAAACATTACATGTGCTCTCACAGCTGTAAAGCCACATTTCAGAGATACAAATTTTTTGTAATTCATATATCTTTTCCCTCCTCCTACATACACGTTTTGCCTTTTTGATAGCAAAATGGGCCCTGCAGTCTGTGTAAAAGCATTGCTCACTAATGTTCCATGGCAGGATAGCATATGACACATATTCAGCAAGCACACACATATCCGCCCCCCTGGCATAAAGCAAATCAGGATTCTCAGGAAAGGATAAGGTTAAATTACTCTAATGGCAAAGGGAAAAACATCTAAAAGAGAACTAATCCAAAGTGATGGTTTGCCTTTTGCACAGTGAGAGGGATATTTAATTGCTGCACACAGAACTGCATGCTTCTCTGATCCTATAAAAGAAATAACTTCCTTCTGACCAGAAAAACTCAGAAGTCTTTCCCCAACCAAGACTCCCACTGAAGCAGACAGCTGCAGAATGAAGATTTGGTTCTCATTGCATGAGGCAAGTAACCCATATAATTCTCTAAGCAAGGCAAGCATACATGAAGTAAGTAAGCCTCTCCCCAGGATTTAGTTGTTCTCTTAAATTCCTGGAAATGTTGGTGCTTTGGCATCCTGTCATGATAGAGCATAAAGATATGCAGATTTCCAAGCAGTGACCATGCCTGGCACTGGAAGTAAATATGAGAGTATTATGAAACACCTACATCGCTGCTAATGGCTCCTCTGTATTTTTAGCGAAAGCACTGATCCATATGGTTTCAGTTCTATGTTGTTAGTGTACCAATGAACAATGAACAAATAACCATCATCTCTGGAAAAAAAGAAAGTGATTTGCACACAACACCTCCCTGCACAAAACATCCTCAATTTCTAGACCAAACAGATCAAGTTGCTTGTATCACTGCCATGACGGCAGTGTTTCCTTAAAGACATTGCTTGGGTAAAATATTACAGTGTGACCTAGAGCAAATGTAAATATCTAGGACTACATGGTTCTCTTCAGATTAAGGGTTTTGAACAAGTAGACATGTAGGTGATCTCACACAGTCTCACTATGCTCTCCTATGAATGTAAGAAACAAACACATATATATAAATAAATTTCCACAGTTATAGCCATGAAAAAAGTACAGAAAAAAATGCGTTTCACTGATTCTACACAAGAGAGGAGCTGATGAAGATTATCCAGGGTAAGACTGACAACTGGAGAATAATTACAATAGCATTTATGAATCAATATGTGACATCACCCACACACTCACACAGAGTTCAATGTGTAGACATATATATGTCACAAATATCAGTGAAACATTCAGTTTAAAGTATTTCTTCAGCACATGAAAACTGACAGGTTGTGTGGACTTCAGGAAGTTGTCCCAGGAGACCTAAGATTTTGTATATGGTCAGAGATGGATGGTTCGTCTGGGCTAAGCTAAGACATAAATTAGAGTTTAAGAATTAATTTCAGGTTTTCTCCACTTCCACCTGAGATAGGTCATGAAAAATAATAATTTTTTTATTACATTTCTGGATGCTTTAGAAGTCTGAATGTAAAAATTTGCACTACTTAACCTGTAAGTGCCTGATCATTAGAACAGATATCAGAGGGGTAGCCCCTAAATGAAGCTTCTGGCAGAGAAGGAAAAGGAGTCTGTATCAGAATTTCTCTCTGTCATCCTCAAGACACCTAGAAGGGTGTTTCAAAGTAGGGGTGGGTTTTTTTTCTTCCACTTCAGAGAAAAATGAAGATCCATTTCCAGATATTTTATCTTTCACCACAGGTAGTACACCGCTTCTCCCAGTCCCAGGACTCTGTGCTTCCTTGTTCATCCCCAGATGCTCAGGTCACAGTATCACCCAGCCAACAGGTTTTCTGGTAAATCTACCCCTTATAACTAATCTACACTTATAACCTGCTGAAACACACAAACCCAGAGATAAACCTGGGGGAAAAATCCCGACTATTCTGGCCTGTAAGAGCCATGAGGAACTGGAATTTTATTACAGGGGTGTGGAAATTAATAATATTAGGAACTCTAAACTTCCCTTAGAAGTATTACAAGATAAAGCTGCACATTACTTGTTATCACTAGGATTTAGCACTCCTATTAAATTATCCACTAATTTAATCCAACCACCCGGAGTGAATGCTGCAACTTGATCTGAACATGTAGGGTGGACCCAGCTGTAAAAGTTGATTTACATACACACTCGAATAGCCTGGTTAGCACCTCAGGAAAGCCCAGTTCTACCCGTGGCAACAAAATGCCTGGCTTCCAGTTGCCTGCAACAGGGGATGAATGCAAGAGTCATTTTGAAAAGTGACAAATAGTCCATTTGCAAAGTAAGAAACAAGAGGAGTGAAAGAGGAGAGAGCAGCAACAACATCCCTCCCATCCACACTGCTGCCTCTACAGGAAGGCAAGGTGCCCCTGAAATCCCCATTCCCAGGCTGAGCTGGGACCCATGTAACTCATAGTTTTGGTGGGTGCATACGGCCAGGCAGGAGCCATTCCAGACCCAAGGTTGGGAGTGGGGTCTGAGCAGTGCCCCTTGTGCCCAGCCACCATAGGCTCATTTTACAGGCAACAGGCACTGGAGGTTATGGGTTGTCAGACTCTACAGACTGCCAAATTACATCTCAAAGGCATTTTCTATCACCATGAGACTTGCGAAGTACTTGCAATGTTTGTGTTTGCTCATGTAAAAACCATAGTGGAGCCCAGCTCTGCCCTGGTTGCAGACCTTCTGTTTTGCATGTAGGTGACACCAGTCTTACCAATAAACTCTTGCCAGTAATACACTGAGTACCTCTCTCCCCATTCCCATCACCTTTGCTATGCTGTGGGCACCTGCCCTGTCTGTAGACAAGCTGCATTTGTATGTCCACGGACCTCTGGGTAAGGCAAGTGAATCAATGCTGCAAGGACAGCTGAGAATGGGATAGAGAGGTTCAGTGATGGTGAGACAGGCGTTGGTCTGGAGTGTATTTGGTGAGGCAAGAAGCATACAGCTGCTTGTCCAGAGACAGGGGAGAGCTCTCCATACTCCCCCTGCCACAGGGGGCTGGTACCTGTGTCATGTGAGGATCTGCAGTCTCATTTTAATTCAGATGTGAAATGTGATGAAGAGCAACTTTACTCCTTGGCCTCTGTCATGATCCCCCATAGCACATTAGCACATGAAAGCAGAGGGAAGGAGAGCTGCCGGAAAGCCAGCAGAGATTGCTTGAGCAGTTATGCAGCCTTTCCTGAGAGAACAGGGTGAAGCTAATGTAGTAAGATTTTCCCAGCAGATAACAAAGGCAGTCTGGCCATAAAAAGGTCCAGTTCCTACACATTAAAGGCAGTTTACAATTGCAGGCGTTTTCGGCAGCCCTCCACAGATGCAAGGAGTTGCTCACATCCATGAACATGTGCAGAATCAGAGCTATATTCTGTTCACAAACCAAACCATAAGCTGGCTGGCATACGCTTATTTTATCAGGGTTTGCAAGAGCTTGGCCAGTACCAAGAAAACACTTGGCAGAAAATTTGCTTGTTTGCTTTGGGTCCCGGTTTCTCTATAAGAGTCTTTATTTCTTGCCTTTTTATTGCAGCATTGATCTTAATTTAGGCAAAGAGGTTTTATAAGGAAAGAGAGGCTTTATCTGGAAATGCCCCAAAAAAACAGTGAAGTGGGGAAAGTGGTGGAGCAGAAAGGCAGGGCAGTTCCTCACTCCTGCAGAGGTGCATCAGGGAGAGGCGGGGAGGGTTGCGGGTACTACTTAAAATATCTGCTGCTACATCCATGTGAGAAACTGCTCAGCCACCACACTCACTCCTGAGCATTCTGCTCCCCACTCGTGACAAGCGGAGGTTTCAGACTGTTTCCATGCACTAAGGTGCACCATGGCAAAGCACAGGGCACAGGCAAGCTGAGGTCTGCCAAGAGAGCTAAAGGCATCAGTTGAGCAGTGAGGCTGCACCAGCCCAGTGTAAAAAAGAGCAAGAGCATCTCTGAGCAATGCTCCTAGATCTGGCCCCCCAAAAAGCAACCCTCAGCTTGGCTGAGCCTTTCCTTATGCAGGCACCTTCTAGTTCCTCTTCAACTTTTATTTCAATACACAGAGGCTTTTCACATTTGCTTTTAAATAAAACATCAGTGGCTATATATAAACAATCCATATCAGTTGCCTGGTAGGCCAGAACAATTCCTTTGCTGCTTTAAAAAAAAAAAATATTAAAAGCAGAAACTCTAATGGAGCTGAGTATTGGAAATGCTCAGGCCCTAAAATTGTAACTAAAACCCTGGACAATAAGCAGCTCACACTGAATCACTCTACCATGTGATTATTTTACTGGGGCTTTGTTTCATTTCTACTGAAACTGTTCATGGACCTGTAAGTAATTTTATCCAATCTGTTATTTACTGCAAATGCAGTCTTCAGACACAGACAAAGTCTACCTCATTCTTACAACTAATTTCATTTCCAGTCATATATCAATAGTTTGGGGACTCGAATCTTTTCTTAGTAGGATATTTTCACTGATTCTATTCAGTTTAACATAAAAAAAGTGTTTGTGACTAAAGCCTGCCTTTTGAACAGTTTCCCCAGAATAAAGCTTAAAAATCCTTAACAAGACTGTAAAAAGTTGTAAAATAATCCCTTCACAGGTTACAGATGGAGACTGCTACCAATCACAGTCTCCACAATTAAAGCCAACAGCTGTGTCTTGTGTTTGCACAGTGACTCAGAATAAATAAATATTTCTGTGGACAATGACTCTTGTTCTACTTTCCCGTGCCACTCTTCTTAACTGAGGAAGTTACAGCTCCTTCCCTCTCCTTTCAGTCAGCCTTGCACTTCCCCTTCTTGCCCTCAGCTGGATGATTTTTGAAGCAGTTGCCCAGAGTGAGGAAAGTCTTTGAGCAATCACTGAAAAAGAGTAGGAGTATGTGTTCCGTAGCCTTCAGGGAGAGGAATAGGACATTACTAAAACATAAGGACCAGACAACAGCTATGCAAGCTTATGCTCTCAGGAGGGAATTGGCTTCATCTAAATTTATCCTTTCAGAAGTTGCTGCCTTCTGTAAAACAGTCAGCTGGCATCTGTCCGCAGCCAACAGGCTCCCAACAGGGAGAGACAAGGCATAGTTGGAGAAGGATTCCTCTACAATCAGCATCTAAGACTGGTAAGAAGACTCCCTACTCCCAAGTGCGTTTATCTCTCCCCACTGATTTAGAAGAAGTCTTGTCCAGGGTTTGACTGTGGACACAAAGCCAGGGGCATCTCTGTTGTTGTGCTGGGTGAAGTTCCCTTCCACTGTCCCTGATGTATGAAGTTGTGGCACAGGTCCAACCACCCTTCTCAGAGTTTAGTGAAAGAACAGAGTGAGCAGGAAGGGTGGACATTAAAACAGCATGCAGCAGCACTGCCCTTTGTACCCATGCAGATTGCAAAAATCACATTGTCTGTACCACCCTTTAAAGTGGGTCTGTACCCTTCAAGACCCACTTCAAAGAAGCCAGGGGGCATGCAGCCATACTGCTGTGGTCTCCTCATGTCCCCAACCCCCTGCAAAACAGGTGGAGGTCACCTGTCAGAGGTGGTCATTTCCACCCTGCTCACTGGGACATAGGCCTGGCAACATTCTGTCAACTCTACATTAACCTCTGCCTACGTGCCGGAGGATAGTCCAGCTGCAGCTCAGCCTCAAAACATTCCCTTAGCAAAGAACAAGCTCCCTCTGCCTTCTGGGCAACTGGCTGTAAGGTTCC
Source organism: Mystacornis crossleyi (assembly GCA_013400655.1). Taxonomy (NCBI): domain Eukaryota; kingdom Metazoa; phylum Chordata; class Aves; order Passeriformes; family Timaliidae; genus Mystacornis; species Mystacornis crossleyi. The sequence goes on from VYZQ01021483.1 coordinate 34,321, forward strand.
TCCAAGCTGCCCCTATCCAACCCCACCGGTTACACCCCAACAGCCTGAGGAGTGGGCTGGCACACTCAGGGGACTTCCCTGTCCTTGAGAAATGCTATCAGCCCAAACCAGGTGTAAACAGAAAGAGGCCAGGCTGAGCACTGGGAGGGAAGGCTGTGGCTGCTGCCAGCATTTCAGCTGCAGCACTTTGACCAGGCCAGCCACCCTGGCATCACCTCCTGGCTGCACAGGCCAGTAAGTGTCTCGGGCACTTGCCCAGTGGAGCGGGAAACCCTTGTCTCAGTGTTCTGCTAACTGCCAGCAGGGCACACAGACAGCTCAGCTCAGGGCACAGGACATTCAAAGCCACCCTCAGCCATCCTCACCATGGTGCCCGACTACTTCTGCAGCTCCTTCAGGACACTGCTTGTTGTCCAGATATTTGCATTCAGTATAGGCAGAAGGAAAAGTCTGAAATTTGTCTTCAAATCTCTCAAAGGCTGGAAAGGAATCACACTTCACCATCTAACCATTTGGGAGCTGGAAGGCTGTCAGGCGGAGATATCTCCTCCTATCCAGTTGTTGTTGTGGGGCTGCAGAGGAAGAGTGTTGTATGACATCCTGACCTATTGTCCCATAAAACCAAAGTTCTCCTCAAATTACATGCTCCTCCGTGAAAAGTCAGTGCCATCACTGTAAACAAAGAAGAAATATGGTCTGATTTTCTCAACAAGTTTTCTCAGAGAGCAACCTGAAGAAACATTGAGGCTTTTAATCAGTCATCCTGAAGGGCCATGCGCTGATCAAAGTAAGAGTATAAAACATCTCCATTGAAACCCTTCTGTGAAGGAGCTATTTATTCATAAGAGGTTGCAGCTCATAAACGTTTGAAGGAAGAAAGGATTTGGTGCCTTGCAACCAAATTGTAGTAAAGATTAGGGGACCCAGAACTCTGGAGACAACAATGACTTGAAAGTGAGGTTGCGTGCAGAAATAACCCCAGGTGACTGGGGAAACTACAGCCTTCCTGTACTGTCTATGACAACATCACTGGAACTTCATTTCCCAAGGAATTATTAAGACTCCTGGGGTTGCATCCTACTTTCCTTTACTGGCAGAGATGCTTTTTCCCAGTGGATTGCAGTGTGAATTTCCTCTCTTTCTGAGAAAGACTAGACATGCTACAAGGGCTGCCTTTGTCCTCACCACAGAGCCGAGTGTAAGCAGTGCCCTGCACTCTGAGAGCCAGACAGTTTGGCTAAGATGAATTGATGATACTTAGCTGCAGGTAAGCATGGATGTGGATGGTATTGCTGGCATGCCAGGCACTGCTGGTAGCTCTGTCCACACTTATGTTGCATGGTGAAGTTCAGCACAGAGATCCTTAGGCACAACACAGCCAGCATGAAGTGAGTAAGGGTTGTGCACGGTGCTGTGCTATGTCAGAGAGACATCACTTGGGGTAATCTTGGCTGCTCTTCTCCGTGTGGCACTATACAGTGGGTACACTTGCTGCCGGTCATGCCTTCACATTTCTGCCTACCCCAGATACTCACACTACAGGCTTGAACTGATTTTTTTTACATTTCTGCGATGTGTAACATTCCTTCTCGCAGCAACTTCACCACCCAGAATTCAAAGAAGAGAGTGGAGAAACACAGAAGGTCATGGAGTAAAAATACCTGTAGTATCAGGTACAGTACTTACACTACAGAACTGTGGAGACCATGCGCTATTATTTTAGGAACACAAAACAGTGAAAAATGCATGTGTTTCCAAGGATAACCAGTTCCTTACTGCCCAGAGTTGACCATAGCTTCATGGGAGACAGTGGGGTCTTGAAGGGAGGTGTCTGGGTCCTGTCCTTGCCTTTGGGTCTTGAAGGGAGGTGTCTGGGTCCTGTCCTTGGCTTTATCAGCCAGCATACAACACATAGGTCACATGCAAGCTTCTCTCTGCTCAGTTCCTTCTGTCGGTGGAACATGGATGCTCATCGTTTTTAGCAAAACTCTTTCTTACATACTTGTGAACAGCCTTCTCCAAGATGAAGATGTTAATGTGTTAGCTCTGTTCTGGGAGAGAGATCACTCTGGTGATGCCTCCAGAAAGTGTCTAACTGGTTTTGGTAAAGATTGCTTAGTTTAGGTTTTGTGTGCCCTATCTAAGGCAGAACACAGAGAAGAGCAAGGCAAGAGTCTCAGTGCTGCTTCTGAGATAGCTCATCCAGAACCATTTCCTCTCAGGGGCAATGCCACTGCAGCACTGAACAAGAACTGTTGGGAAGGCTTCAGTCCAATGCAGTCTGCAGCTGCTGAATGATGAGTGACAGCCAAGTGAGGACTGCTACCTGCAGTAGCTGACCATGGAGTTCAGGAAAACCACAGCATCAGTTCCATTTTTTTCCTCCTCCCCCCTCATTCTGTCTGCTGTAATTCTGTGCCCAGACACTGAGGTTCTGGATCTGCTGGGATTTTATTTTACATTTTTAAAGAAATCTGGTTTTTGGACTTCTGCCTCTTTGGTGGCTGATGAAGGTGGATGAAGAAGTATGGGATTCTTTGCAGCACGTCAGACAGTGCTGCAAGCCTTTGCTTGGACAGCTGTCACTTGAGGTTGACAATCTGGCAAAGACAGACTTGCACAAACTTCCATATTGTAGTTAAGGCTGTGATGTATTAGAAAAGCTTGATGTTCTCATTTAGTTGGCTTCAGCTTTGCTTACATCCCTGAGATTACACAGATGGCTCTGGCTTGCAATCTGCTCCAGGCTGTATCTGTGAATGAGCTCCCAAAGTGGTATCTGTAGAACTCCCTGATGACTTTGGCATCTTTGATCACCAGGTGACATCACCTGTCTGCCTTCCCCTGAGCAGAGATGCCTTGCAAGGACAGTTGGGTTTGTTCCTTGGAGAACCGAGAAGGCCATGAGGGATACAACCAGATTTGAAATTTTCAAAGTTGACAAAGATGCTCAGTCAAGCAAACACCATTCATTTCAGCTGGGAGTCGCTATTAAAACCCCAATTCACACTGAACCATCAGGGCTGTTTAAGTAACAAATTATTCCAAAATATATTTTAACATACTAGGTTCCTAAAATGAAATGTAGTTGGGGTTTTTTACTATAACAGGTCCCTGCATCTTCACATCATTGTATTCCAAGAAATACACTGAATCCATGCTTGCAGTGTTCAAGAGCTTTTTCCACTTTTGGAAACAACGCTGTTTTAAATACAGTTGTGCATGCATGTACACATACGTACAAATAATATATTTTTATACATATACATAAATATATATATACCCTGTCTAAAATGGATTCACTCTGAATTGTAACCCAACCAACTCTAAAATGCTGCACCATAAAAAAGCAATCAGTTAGCAGACAGAACAGTAGAAAAAAACATACAGACACTTTGGGATCAGGTGGCACCAATGTGCACAAGTTAAAACTTTATGTACTATGCAGCATTGGGAGAGGAGTGGGAATAAAAATATGAGAGAAATCTGTAGTTTAAAGAATGGTGTTTTAGTCTTTGATATTTAACAAAGTAAAAAGCCCGTGCTCACGTGAGCAGAATGCCAAATTGATGTACTAGCCTTTTGTTTCCAAAATTATTGTTTTCTCAAATAGAACTAAAGACTTAGATACATAAGTTCTGTAATACATTATGCTCCAGAAACTAGTGGGCATTTTTTTTACCATGTATATGATTAGAATCTCTATGGCAAGTCTTGCCAAAACAAAAGAAAAAAATTAAAACATTAATTTGGAGTGGGTTTGCTGTTTGGGTACTTTTTAAGATAATAAAAAGAGAATGAACTGAAAGCTAGGGCCCAACACAATTTAGACCATTCAGACACTTTTCTTTAGAGCCATACTGGGCAGCTCAGTAATTCCCCTCCAGGTCCCTCTGAAATGGCATTTGCTCTTCTACCCAGCAACTGACACTTGAATCCTTTTAGGGATTCAAGAGAGCTGCAAAAATCCCAGAGAAGGTGCACCTTATTGCCCAACTTTGAGGCACCTTATTTCATGTGGCATTTGTTCCAGTGCCAAAGATTCCAGCACAGTTCTGTACGGAGAACCTCTATCCAACACAGGGAGACAGACCATGCTGCTTTGGCACTTTTCTGGATTTCCCTTTTCCCAAGAAGTCACAGTAAAAAATTACCAGAGAGCCTCGCGTACCCAGTTTGCAGGAGCAGTGCTGCTATGTGCCACAAGTAACAAACATCCTTTCCACTACTTGCTCAAAGATGCTCGTGTCTGCCCCTGGAAGCATGCCACTCTGATCCCAGAGACTATGCTGCTGCCTTCAATTTTATGTTGTCTTGACCCAGCCTGCATGTAGGACACAGGGCACTCCTATGTGAGGCTCCCAAAGTTCATGACTCACAGAGAACTCAGAATTATTTAACTACCTTTGAAAAACAAAGTGACTGAAACCGTAACGAAGTAATTTCTACATTTTGGCTTCCCACTGCAGACCAACTCAGCTACAACATTTGTTTCTCATTAAGTTTCTGCGGTTTATTTTTCTTAGCTCAATGGATAACCAGGCGGAGGAGGGTACAGAAGGGAGCTATGGTCTCTGAATGAATCACAGTCTCAGATATCAAATTGTTATCCTGTACTAAGTCTCCTGCTACCCAGACCTCAGCTGTAACAAACTGAAGCCATTGTTTTCAATCCGCAATCCTCCACAGTTACTCCTGTGAAGATGAAATACCGTTACAAAATTCCCAGATGGGCTGCTGTAGAGCTGATATATTCATTTATTTTTCTTTTTCAACAGACCCCTCAGCAGTAAATTCACAAATAACAAGAACTGAGTTTTCTAAACTGTGAACCAGAGCCAGGTGCTTCTGTGTCAGACAGATGAAGGGGTCAGACAGCTCTCATATCATAGAATCATAGAATTGTTACACTGGAAAAGACCTTTAAGACACTGAGTCCAACAGTATCATCAAAGAAGGTGACAAGGTGGGAACTGTTTTCAGCATTCATAAAAGACCACTCCTGAAGTTGATAAGCACACATGGCAAGCAGGCAGAACAACACAAAAATCTTCTCTTAGATTATGCCTATTTTCCACACTATTATTCCTTCACTATACTAGACATGGAAAGCAGAGCGCCACAAGAGA
>VYZQ01021483.1:40438-84114 GCA_013400655.1 Mystacornis crossleyi
TTGGAGTCTGTGGTCAGTCTGTGCTGAAACCTCCAGCCCTGAGGCTGGGAGAGAAAATAAAACATCTCTGAACAACACAAAAATCTTCTCTTAGATTATGCCTATTTTCCACACTATTATTCCTTCACTATACTAGACATGGAAAGCATCTTAAACCAATGGATATATCTAGGGTTTTCCTACATGCAATCTCTGTACACTTAGCTGGAGATTAGAAGTCATCTTATTAGCTCGTATAGACAACTGCATGGATCTGCAGATCTTGCCAATTATGGTTTATTGCCAAAGGCATTTGAATCCGTTTGGCCCCAGCTAGTTTGATCGAGAGTTTACTTCCAATCTACTGCACTGCTAGCTTGATTACTGATGAGAACTTATTGATGAGAATTTACAAGAGTGCGTAGTGAGAGGACAAGGGGGAATGTTTTTAAACTGAGAGTAGGTTTAGATTGGATATGAGAAAAACATTCTTTACTGTGAAGCTGGTGAGGCACTGGAACAGGTTGCCCAGAGAAGTTGTGAAGGCCCCTTTCCTGGAAGTGTTCAAGGCCAGGTTGGATGGGGCTCTGAGCAGCCTGATCTAGTGGAAGGCGTCCCTGCCCATGGCAGGGGGTTGGAACAAGATGATCTTTAAGGTCCCTTCCAACCCAAACTGTTCTATGATTCTCTGATATCCAGAGATAAACCACTCTAAGTCATGGAGACATGCCTTAAAGCAAGCCACAAACACTGTATTACATCAGCCCCCATCAGAAAAATGTCATTGACTAACTTGGTTAAGCTCAGAGTAGTTTAAGATCAGAGTTGAAAATTTTATTTTTTCTTTCAGGCTCTGTTCTGACTAAAACAACATTGTATTAAAGCACTTAACATTCCCTTCCATGCTGAAGGGAACCACCCTGTTCACCGCCTCCCTGTGTGGCTGCACTTCATGCTACACAAATTTGCTCTTCCTTGTTTGCTTTGGAAACGCGATGGCAGGAAGCCATCTCCAACTGTACAAGGCATCTGGAGCTCAGGCTTTGATTCAGTGAGTTTGTCTCACACTGCTCTGGATGAAAAGGGCAGCTCAGTCAAGCAGGTATTTTCTTCTTCAGTTCCCAGTGCCATGGCAGCAGCCTCCTCTTGTTCAAAACATATCATTTAAAGATGCACTTTCATATTTCTATGAGGAATGCAAAGGGGGAGGCAGTTAAACTCACCTCCTTTATCAAACTCCTGAAAAAAGAAAACTTTTTGCAAAACTAATAGCATATAGCTATTAGTTTTGCATAAAGTTTTGCAAAAATAATAGCATATAGCTGCTGCACGTTTGGGTGGTATTCTTAATTTTTCATTCAATCCCTAGTAACTGAATTAAAATGAAAAATGCCAAAAATCTAGAAATAATGTTCTTTCAGAGTTTGTTCCTATCTGGTTTTTTTTCAGCCTGGTTTCTAAAGGAAAAAAAAAATTCTGCAATCTTTTTGTATCAGACTGTTTAGTCCTGTTTATCCCCTTGCTCCTTACGTCCACTACATCCCCCTCCAACACACTTATTCTCAAGCCATTTAGTTATTTCAGTCAAATTTGATGTGAAGATCAAAACCACAGTGATACTAAGACCCAACCAGTTTTTATGGGAGTAGCCCAACAAGTACAGGGAGATTGTTAAAAACACACTAATCAGGGAGAGGCCCCTGACATTAGCTCAACCCATCAATCACAGGAAATTGCACTTGATAAATATTATGAATAGCCCACCTGAGAGAAAAAACCTCAGATCACTGCTTCTACTTTATTAGACACCTGAGAATCCATCCATAAGACACAAGTCCTCTGGCAAAGCACGCTTTGCTGCTGCTAGAGTTGCTCATTTGAAAACAAGCGTTAAGAAAATTTCTCACTCCTTTCATCCATCCGTGTGACTTCTCTGACCTCACTGAATTCCAGCATCTGCATCTATCCTTCACTCTTTCAGGCTCATTTCTTTACCTGATGCCAGCTGATAATGGTTAGGCGGGTAGCAAACCAGATAAGGCTCATTTCTTTCCCCAGTGCTTACCACTTAATGAGGGGCAAACCAGACAAAAAATGTTCAACAGCATCTATGTTCTTAAGTTCTGCACTCAGATATCCTATGTAAAGAAAAAGTGCTCTAAGTTTTTTATGAGTAGGTGGAGCCTTTCCCATGTAACAGTTTAGATTCTTTTACAGGATTTTTCTACATGAGCATGCCTTTCTGAGAACAGTAACATAATTAAATGTTAAGGAAAGTATTTCCTTTGCCTTTAGCTTTTCCCCATACATTTTTCATTATTCCTGAGTACCTTACCTAAGACTTGTTTTGTTACTATCTTCTATTCTCTTGCACATTCTTTGGCTGCTTTTCATGCCCATTATTTACATTTTGACTTCAAACCAACAGATCTGTTGGGGTTTTTTTTTTTTAATTCCTGGGAAACTCCAGTGCCACAGCTGAGCTTCCCATGCAAAGATTTAATTTCTGGGCAGCTCCTGGCTCACTGGGCCTCAGGACTGTCTACACTGGCAGTTCAGATCCAAAGTGTGCTTTTGGTGCTGATTTCCTGGCTATCTCCATCAACCACGGATATCTCTTCCTGTCATACCACTATGGCCTCCAGTGGGCATCCAGACCGTGGGACAAAGCTAGACTTAGTGAAAGGTAAAAATTCCCGGCAATACATCTTGCCTGGGTGTCATTTCCTCAGGACCAACTGTTTTGTTCTACAAGTGCATTTTAATGCAACCTTTTCCAGTGATAGTACACACCGCTGGATGCAAGAGGAGAAATTTGCCTAGAATTTCTGAGGAACATTTCTGTAATTTTAATATATCAGTGTTTATAATTAAACCAGGTATACCCTTAGCATATTTTTGCTGTTCATTTGACTTATTTGCTGTACATGAGGGTGAGTTTGCTGCTGCCTGAGCCCATTTAGTGACTAAACCACTCTCCAAGTTCATTAATAATAGTCAGATTTAAGATTAATCCAGCTGAATGGGATGCAGTCAGTCTGGGAGGGTTAAAGCTAAATTGCCTTCAAGGAAATAAAATACAGAAAGCAAAATACAGAGAAAGTTTTCAAAACTGAAGTTAGTTCTGCAGCTTGAGAATGTAAAAATGGCTCCCTTTCCCCCTATATCTAATTGACTGGCTGGAGAAAAGGTTGGGCTGGGTTTTCTAGTCTGCTTGATCTTGCAGCAGCTTGGATGATCACGTATGCATCAAGTTACACAAAATAATTTAAAAAGGACTGTCAGAGGCCAAGCTATGATACCAGTACAGTACTTTACTGTTACACTTGTGATACCTTGAGACCTAAATTCTCTTGACTTCACTATTAGTGATTCTGACACTCATTGAACTACAGTCATAAGAAAGTAAATAAAACAAATCTCAATAATTTCTCTGGGTATTCTTGCTCAGTGTGTGGTATTTCTGTGTAGTGATATTTATGAAGTTACAAGGCTGAAGACAAGAAATGAAGAGACATCAGCATAAAAAACCCAACAAACTCCTAAAAGCACTTACTGTGGTTACTTTCCTGAGGTTTATTCTCTTTTATATGGAACTAGAGTCTCTAAATAACAATTCAGCATATCAAATAATGGAATGGAATTACACTGAATGGAATTACAGAGTCATCTGGGTTACACATTCATCTAACCATATATGAATTCCCCTTAAATGGCACTTTATATTTTTGCAAATTGACTTAGACACAATCTCACAGTGTACATTAGCAGGAATTAAATACTGAACTAGTTCCAGAGAAGCTACATTCACCACATGCCCCCCCAACCATTTTATTGATGAGTGTGAAACAGTTTCTGTAGGTTCAACAATAGCTGTGCATCTTTATTGAGATGAGTGAATTTTACACAAGAAATAAATCACATTTACAGCAAACATGAATTCTCATCATTATCTGACCTCCCCAGGGGCCCATGAGGTTAGCTCTGGGTTGCCACTTAGATTCACATAATGTAAAAACTGGGGAGGAAAGAGATTTTTAATCATGGCTTTAATCAATAGCACACCGCTATGGCCTGTGAGCCAGGGAGAGAGCTGCAGGACAGAAACACTCACCACAGGTCCTTCTCCCCAAAGCCGTGCATGCTCACTCTGGGGCTTCTGACAGCTTGGCATAGAGCTGCTGTAATTAGCTCATACCGACTTAGAGTAGATACTTTCTGTTGTGGCTTTTTTTGTTCTTGGGTTGCTCTAGGGGTGGTTTTGGGGTTCATTTGTTTGTTTTCCAGAAATTACCCATGTAGTCTATGTTTACAATCCCTAACATCCACCAGCCAAGAAGCACAGAAGAGCAAGAAGAGCACAGCAGCTGACCTCTCCTCCTGTTTTAAAACTCACTACACATGTTCGCTACAACTATGCTCCAAAGTTTAAAAAACTGATTTGATAAGACTGTGAACGTACTGAAGTGAGTGCCTGCCTCCCAGCAGATGATCGCTATGAAGAGAAGCATAGGGAATTTTTCCACGCAAAAAGTCCTTTGTATATAACTAATGCTCCTTAAATTGAAGACCTCTGTGTCTCCATTCTCATTTATTTGTTTTGCATTGGTCTGGATTGTGAAGAGATGACCAGTGCAAGGAAATACTTAAGCTGGAAAAAGAAAGGGTACAGAGAAAAGGGGGCTTCAGTCAAGATGTGCTAGTCAAGGCATTGCCTGAAATTGGAAGGTAGAAAGAAGCATCTGGCATTTAATGCAGTCATAGCAATTTTGAAATTAAGGAAAATAGTTCCCGTGCTGTAAATATCAAGGTACTCTGTTCAGCTTCTTGTTCTAAATCGCAGACTACTGCCAAGCTGGCAAAGCTATATGGACTTTATTGATAACAAAATAGCATGTGTCAGCATCCACTCACTTTGGTAGAGGGATGACAGAAGTGGAGGTGCAGGCAGGAGAAATTACAGGCATCGTAGAAAAAAAGACAAATACTGATTTCTTTGCCCTAGTCATCCCCTGTGAGACTATGAGAGCTTGAGGGCTTCCCAAGTGCAATTTTTTGTTCCTCAAATGGCACTTTTTCCTTCTAGTGTCCCAAGTGTGGATATAAAATACTTGAATGAAGTGGGAATCCTAATAACGTCCTGTCAGACCTATCTTAAAACTGATGTGGTCAATATCCTGTTGTTTATACCAATTTAAAGGAATTCACACCAACATGAGTCTGACAGCTTTTCCTCCCAAACCTCATGAATGGGAATCTGCTCCAAATGAGGCCATTCATGCTACACTGCCTCTTCCATGGATAGCTTTGAATTTTAAATGCTTTATTCTCCTTTGTATGTTTGCACATTGCAGCCAATATCTTGCACAAAGCCATCTATATTCCTGCATTATCAAAGCAGATCCTGAGTGATGTATCAGGGGAATAGTTAGCTTTTTCCACTCTTGTCAAAGGATTAGGTTCATATACATGTCTCCTGGTAGCATTTCTAGATAAATGTAGCTTTCTGAATGGTTTTTTCCCCCTATCTTTGGACCACTGCTGCTGTACGTTTCTCTGTTCTCCCACCGCTGTTCACTGAATCACTATGTCCATTACTATCAGTTCTACTAGTAGAACTACTAGTACTACTTTGAAGCCAGTGGTCCATATGCACCCAAGAGGTGTAAAATAGGAGAGAAAGCAGAACCAGTTTGCCTGAAGTATCTGTAATGGTTTCTCTGGACAACTGTGTGAGTTGTGATTCTCTCTGGACTTCCCCAGGGTTCTCAGCTGGCTCTGTTCTCTCCTGTCTCTTCTTATGTTTACGGGTGACAAACCACTGGTTTGCATGGGCCAGAAGCTGATTTGCTGTTGTAGCTGCATGAAGTTCTGAAGCTCTGCTGCTCTACGTGCTGCCTCCAGACTAGATGCAGTATAAACTCTGACGAAAGCTATTTCATAGACCTTAGGTAGCAGACAGATGTAGCTCCCTGGGGTGTTCTCACCCCATCTTGTCTCCAGTGCTTGTCACCACCTCTCTGCTGAGGCTGGTTAGCAGAAGAAAGCACCAAGATCTTCCCTGATATATCAAGATAAAGGCAGCTGCTGGGTGGTGGGGCTGAGTTACATGACCAGGCTTCTGCTGAAGCTCACATACACTGCTCAGCCATCTCAGTTTTGGGGCAGGTGGCCTACAGCAAAGGAACAGGGACAAGAGCCTGGGGAGGGAAGGAGCAGCACAAATACAACAGTAGGAGTACCATGTATGAACATGAGTGCCTGTGGGCTCCAGCAGTAACTGTGTTTTTGTCTTAAACTCTCAGGCTGGTGGTACTGAAATACAAACTGGCAGTACTGAAGAAGATAAAGGACCCTTTGTGCAATATGCTGTTACACTCACCCACAGTGAGGGGTGGTCCCCATGCCAGGTAACATCTAAGGAGCTAATTAGGAAACCAGGTGAAGTAAAAAACTGCTGGGACAGAAAGATGACCCAGTCCTGGTAGACCCTGTCACTAGTGACAGAGCAAGGACATCCATCCTCAGAGAGATCCATAATGAAAACAAGGAAAAAACACTAATAAATTGTTCTACAGTTGTTCTACAAAACCTCGTCCGCTATGGTGTGTGGGTAGGATTAGGTTCAGAACGTGAAAGGCTGGGTACCCATTTCACCTAGAGAGCAGGCACAGGTTAAACGCAGACTTCTTAGAAACTTCCTTGACCAGAACTATTCATCCATGATCCAGAAGAGTTCCTTTTTTGGTGAAGGCCATGCAATATCCTGCGGTTCTTGAGACAGGCAGGTTGCTTGCAAAGCTTGATCTCGAATCTGGGGCAGCCAATAAATTGAACATGGATTTCTCTTTCTTAATTTCTGCATGCATGTGACGCACCTGGTCACTAAACTGATTTTTAAAAATCACATGCATTTTTTTTCAAGTGAAGGAAATGTTTTAAAAGAAGTATCAGAAAATGAGGCAATTTTACTATCAGATTTGCCACACTGGATCGTAGAAAGATAAGAAAGCTGTAATTTCAATTCTAAGTCTAATGTAATTTGCTAATTCTATTCCAAACGCCATTTATGTTTACTCTTAGTTTTTGACAAAAAACTGGAGCAAAACTTTAAATATTCACTATACACACTATTCTCTACATTACTGGTTTTCAAAATAATGTGTATTTGTAGGGATTTATATCTAGCATCAAATTCAGCTATAACTTAGGAATTATGCACAGCCAGTCTTTTTGTACTAAAATAAGCATCCAGAATGCAGGAACTAATCCTTAAAAGCCTACCAGAAGTATGCTGAATTGTCCAAACTTGCAAACAACAGAGTATTACTAGAAATGGAAACATTTTTTATTACTGAAATCTCTAAAAAGAACATTCTGCCACATCAGACACAGGAAAGGAGGATAAATGAGCTGTGTAGCTGGACAGAGTGCACATCTATTCTGGATGGTTATTTTAAATGGGAAACAGACAATGTAGACTAATTTTTCCATGGCATAAATCTATTAGCATTAATGGTGTTTTGACTACTTGTTCCAAACTCTAATTTGCCCATATCTTTCAAAGACAGAACCATTTAACTATGGTTTTTGAGGCTGTAGGCTGAACTGGCTGCATTAGGAAGAATAGGTGTGTAGGTACAAGTTGTCAGGGGCTTTGTTTTCTGAAAAGGAGGAACAAAGAGAACTCTCTTGAGTGCCAGAAAAACAGGAACCATGAGAAAGCAAAGGAGGCCAGATACTTGCAGCCTTCAGTGAGAAGCAAACTAGGCTAGACCGATGGCTAGGGCTGAATTGATGAGGGTGAGTGAAGTGACTGTGGTACGTGGTACGTAAAACAAGGGAGCTGGGAGGAAGAAATGGAAGAGAAAAAAGACTGCTCAGGGAAGGCTGAATGTGTTCAGAGGTAGTGGCCATGCCTGCAGCCCTTGAGGACCAGGATGCCAGTGCAGCGGAGATGCGTATCTAGGGAACATGGAAAGGCCCTTTCACTTTGGAACAAGGCCAAGCAGCTCCTAGCCCAGGCTGTGCTGGCTGAAATACAGAAATGGGTCTGCAACTGGGCATATCCAAGGAAAGTTCTCTATTGAACACAACAGGGAGGATAAATGTAATATGAGTTCTTCCTTCCCCAAGAAGAGGGAAAAAGATTACCCCAAAGCCAGATAACCAGATAACCGAATCTGAAACTTGCTAGGTGCTGTTTTTGGGGTCTGCACCCAGCTTCCTAACAGCAGAGTCAAGAGGGAGGACTCAGAAAGAGGAATGACAGTTTTGAACAAGTATCTTTCAGCTTCACTACAGGTCCTTCAAACTGTCATACTGTGACTGGCTGGTTTGGATGCTAATGATTCAGACATTTCTAGGACTTTGTCCTAAATTTTCAGCAGCTTGGTCCAGCCTGTCACAAAATCAAGAATTTGGGTTTGTAGCAAAAATATCTGTTAATGTGGATGAATATTTCATTTTTAATAAAGGTAACAGAAGACCTTCAGCTAATGAACCTTTCTGGAACAGCCCTGCAACAGCCCCCTCAGCCACATATTTTTTAGTGGGCAGTATTTCACAGATTCACAAAATGTCTGGGGTTGGAAGGGACCTCTGGAAATCATTTAGTCATTTGCTCCTTAGCAAAAGGACTACAGGCTCTGCAGCATTTCACTGGAGGCAACTAGAAACTCTGATGTTTCTTTCAATATAATGTGCTAATAATGCGGACAGATTTTCCCAATTAACTAAAACCATTTCAGGGAACCCCGTGTTAAACTCCCATCTAGATAACAGCAATACCAGGTTTCTTCCATCTGCACATTTTTCTAGTCTTCTGAGGAAATGATGTCTGGAATAAGATAAGCACATTAACTATAGTGCTGCTTACTCATTTTCCTACACCTTTTCCTAGGCATGGCTTCTGTCATAGGAAGCATGACCAGTGATAAAAGATTGTTACAGCACAGCATTTGTCCAAGGTAGTTTTTGGCTGCAATTTTCCTTCCAACCATATCATCTGCATTCAGACACCTTGCACTGTTTTAAAGCAGACAAAGTGGTTCAAGACTGTGGAACTGGTAAATGGCAGTAGACAGGTCTAAAGTATATTGTTTTTAAGAAGCTCCTTGCTCAGAATGAAAAATGACACCAGGTATTCAAGTGTGAGCCAAAATAAATCCATTTTTAAATGGTGATGTCTCTCACTGAATAAAAATTGAAGGACCATACTCTGACAACAGAGAACAGCCACCTACTTATGGCATATCAGGACAGCAATAAGTGACTCACTCACCCACCTACACTCCAAGGACACCAGGGCCTCATGTCTCTATCACAAAGTTGTCACAACACTGAATTTAGACAAACAGTTTTTCCTACTGCCCACAGTCTGTACAGTGCTTACCGCTTGCTCACTTTTCCAGGTCATCAATTCCTAAAATACCTCAAGGTGAAAATGAGTGGGAGTGATATTACAAAAACACTTCCTTTTATTAGTAAGCCTGTACTAATATTTGCTTTAAAACCTGTTTGTTGATAAATGCTAATTAAATACCAGCTCAAAGCTTTATTTTGACCTTCTCCTGGGGCCTTTTGGACTCCTTAATTTGCAGGGCAGCCAACAAATCCCACCTAAAGTTTTCAGTGAGGTGAATAAAACCACCACTGGAGAAAAAAAAAAAAAAGAAGATAATTTTATATATTGGGAAGAAAGTGGAGAAAAACATCTGGAGCAGAGAGATGATTTCCCAGTTGTGCCACAATTTGTTGAGGATGTGAAAATGAAGTGCAGCAGTGGCTTTTTTTGTGTGATGGTCAATGAGCTTCAAAGGATATTCTATCTGCAAAGAGATTCAAGGACTGGTTTGTCCAAAAAAAGATCAGCAAGTGCTTCCTTAGCTTTCTTTATTCTTTGAGAGGCAAGTATCTGCCAGGAGTTGGTGCACTACCTAATTCTGCTGTGTGTTACATGGACGTGGGAATAGGGTGAAAGTTGTCTGCAGGTAAGAAAAATTAGTTTCTTTGTTCACTGTGCAGACAAAGAAAATTAGTTAGGTGAAGAAGGGAATATAAATGAAAGACATAAAACTCATGGGTTAAACAGAAGTGTGAAAGGACAAAAATTCAGTCTCAGACACTACTTGTATAATAATCAATAAAATATGCCAGGGGCCAGTCTCTGGAGGCTGTTAGGACAGTATTATTCACTTTTGAAGTGCTAAACTGTCTCCTTCATAATCCACTCCCAAATATCTGGTACACATTATGCTCCAAACCATTGTCCAGATATTGCCTGAAAGACTGGTAGGTGGCACAAACCAAAACAATATTGGGGACCAAAAACTGTGCTAAAAATGAAGCATCCCAGGTGATTATACACCATGGTTTATTTCTGTTTTGTTTTTAACCATGGAGGAGTCAAAGAAGACAGAGTTCTGCACCAAGGATTGCATCAGTCAAACTGAGTCACTTGATATTTAGGTAACATATTCTCATGTAAGTTCCCAGTTTTACAAAAAAAACCCCTCAAGGCTTCATGCACACCTGCTAAGAGGTATGATTTCAGGCCTGGCAGTCAGTGACCACTGTGTCATGACAATAGATGAACCCCCTTTATGAAGCACACTTTACTTGCTGGGTTCTTAGATCCTCACTCAGGTGCTAATTCCTCAGTATACCAGCACACGTGTAACCCCTCAGGCTCACTCTGCATGCACAGCAGAAACAGAAGCTCCTCTGTCCCTCTGATAGGGTGAGACATCTTTTTCATCCCAAATAAGGTTCCCTGTGGTGGTTTCTTACCACTGAACCTGAAAGGTAACTCTTCAGCTTCAGTGGCATTGTCTAAATTGTTGATCATTTCAGTATAAATAGGCACCAGCAGTGGAACTGCAGCTCAAGTCTGAGTGCTTCCTTCCTCTTGCCATCCTCTCCCCTCACTGTCATATCCAAAACTTTGGAAGATGAAGAGGGATTAGGTGGTTTTCACTGCTTTTAGGCAGAGAACAAATAAGGGCTGTAGGATTTGAACTAGTTTGTTCTGTAAATGACAGGTGACGAAAAATAATAATCCTTAAACCCCCAGATACTCAGATTGTGTTATTATTTGAGAATATCAGTTTTCATATAAATACTAAAGCAGGAATTTAGAACTGATTGCATGAAAAGAAGTTCCAACACCACAAATACTAGACGACAAATAAAAAAGACCCAAATGTGCTATTTTTCTTCTGTACATTAGGGGAGCTTAGGGAACAAAAAGATTCACTTTTATATGCCTTGCATTAGCAGTCTGATACAAAAATCCTCATATCTAGGAAATAGGAAAATTATTTTCTAAGGGCAGGCAGGAGGTACCAAAAAGCATGTGGAGAATGTGACAATAAAGATCAGAGTACACAGAATAAATGGTGGTGAGGTGAATTTCAGAAACTTGGATAAGTTTGAGAGGAATGATAGAGGCCAAAGCAGGAGAGTGAGTGAGGAAGAGGGCAGAGAGCCAAGGCCATGGTATGAGTTTAGGAGATATTAACCTCTGAAGTGCAGAAAGCCAAATTTATGCCGAGTGCTGTATGAGGTAGCTTGGTGTTGATAGGCTACATTTGGGCACAGTGTTCATACTCCAGTTGCACATCAGACGGAGAAAACTCCACTTCTGCTGACAGAGTTTGCTGCAGCCCTTTTGAGAAAAAAAAAGTCATCCTGTAAAAGAGCACTTTTGCTGATACGTCTTAATCCATACTAGGGGGTTCTGCTGGCACAGCTATGCTGGCTGCAGATCACACTTCAGCACTCCCCTGATTGATGCACACACCTTGCAACAGTTTGTCATGCTGCTGGCCAAGTTCTGTGTTAGGAAAAAGAGAGTTAGCGGAGCAGGAAAGGAGGGTCAGAGAGCAGAAGAGCAGAGAGGTTTTCATGTTGTAACCAAGCAGAGAGTAAGAAATCGTGGCTAAAAAAATCAACATATTAAGAATAAACAGAATGAACAGTACTCACCAGGGTATTTTTTTTTAAATGTCTTTTTTTCATTGCTGTGTTAGCTCTCTGTGTTTCGTTGAAAGAGAATTATAAACTATATCCTTTCTTAATATGAAGATATATTAGCCTGTAAACTTGAAAGGCAGCCTGTGGTTGTTGAATGCATGGGTCTTTAAAAATCATGGGCTAGTGCTTCATTACACGTAAAAATTGCTTTATTTTGATCAAAACATTGTGTTGCCATTGCAGTTCTCCTCCACCCTTTAAATTTATTATGCTGGCTGCTCTTCAGATTCCTTCTAACTACTGTTGATACACCACCCTTTCACTGGCATTCCTTCTGGTTTCCCGCATCTTATTTATTTAAAGCATTAGTTATCTCAAGTCCACTGCTTTTCTTTCAAGCAAGGCATACAGGAGCTTGAGTTGCAGTAGGAAATGATAGCTGTTGCTTAATGAATGTAACTCAATTACTAGAGGCAAGCAGTGGCCTATGGAAATCTCTCAGATTACAATATCATTCCTACACACAGCAGATTCCTACCTCTCTGTACACTCTGCAGAGATCGGTCCAGTGTGTGTCCACACAGCCTGTGTATTCATACAGTGGGTGCATGTATGTGTGTTTGTACTGTGCACATAGGCTGTATTTTATATATATAGCCTATTTATGGTCACTCTCATTCAGGTAGGGATTAATAGTGTTACCTGATAATATAAAAACACAAGACAGTAAAAACTTGTTTAAATTAAGGCCAGCAGGGAAGAGTAAGTAGGGAAAGGAAAGAAACATGGATCACTAACACTGCTGACAAAGCAGAAGCAGCCATTTCCCAAGTCCATAAACCAGCACAGCACCATGGAAGCACTGTTATGGGGAACTGGTTGGAAGTTTCAGCTTCTGGACAACAGCGTGGAAGGAATATCAGTTTTTTCCACCACTGAGAGTTACTTTCAGATCAGAAGAGAGCCAGCACTAATTCTCTGTTTTTCCAAACACAGCAAAAGCTAGTTGATTATAAAAAGCCTCCCCTCCCATTTTAATATACCATCTTATATCCGAGTCTTATAGTCTTAATACTTACTGCATTAGTGAATGCTGAATTAGAAGTGATCTTTCAGCTGTTTCTGTGATATACATTCCCTGATGTAACTGATGCTGACACACACTCTACTGTCATACAGCCTTGACTAGCTATTGCTTGCTACATGATAGAGAGGTCTACAGAACAGTAAGATCAATCACTATAGGTGGAGGATTACACCAGGAAAAAGACCCAAACAAGCCACCAAAAAACAAATAACGAGTCTCTCTGAGTCTTTATAAGTTTTTTATCTATTGGGAAATCATAGAGAATTTGTCAGTTGGAATTGGTCTCTCAACCCACTTCAGTAGAAGTCAGATCAGATCTATTCTAGCATTGCAGAAACACCTGGTTAGATACTGCTGTTAAAAGCAAGTCTCCACTGAAGTTCTTTAGTTTCAGTAGGCCAAAAGTATGAGTTATTCTTATGGTCAGTGGCATATAATATAAACAGAGACAGTAAATTCGATATATATCACAATGTTCTTAAAGTATGCAGCAAACAACTGTACATTTGGATCTTGGCATTCAGCCATTAATTTGGACACGAGTATTAAAAGCAGGACTAGTCAGAAGCTTGTGTTGCTCTATTACAAGTAATTTTCTACTTTGGGCTATATTATTTTGTAGATAGTCTGAACTAGTCCCAAAGCACTGCTTTACTTGAAATGTTGTTCAGGATGTGAGTTACTGAAATACTGCATTTACCAGTTTCTCTGTTAATACTAGCAGACACATTAAGAAGCCTGCAAGCTTCCAGAGCAGCTAGAAGGGCCTCAGCTACCAGGGTGAGTGCTGCAGAGTCAGGGATCCCATACATTAGGGCATCCCTTGCCGCCGGGGCAAGTGGAAAAGCAGACGGGGCAAAGCCCCCCATAAGCAATATCACAAAACTCCTGACAAACCCTGCAGGTACCACTGAAAATGCTGCCTTAATTCCAGCAAAAGCTCTCCAGGCTACTACATTTCCAACAAAGCAGTCAGGCCCAATGAACCAGATTTTTTTCCAATCAGTTCTACTTACAGATGAGCTCCCCAAAGGCAGGAAAGTCACCCTTTCGCTCTCCTGCTGTTGAGGTTTTTTCTCCCTTTTCTTTTCAAATCTCGTTGTTTACAGCCCATTTACACCATTTTGTACTAAGCCTGGCCATTCTGAGTCAGCTCTAGGC
Organism: Mystacornis crossleyi; assembly: GCA_013400655.1. Taxonomy (NCBI): domain Eukaryota; kingdom Metazoa; phylum Chordata; class Aves; order Passeriformes; family Timaliidae; genus Mystacornis; species Mystacornis crossleyi. The sequence continues at coordinate 54,642 of VYZQ01021483.1, forward strand.
AAGAGACAATCAATCAGTGCTGCCCTAGACCTGCAGTAGAGTGAAAGCAGCACTCGCCTTCCCAGAAGGAGTAAGAGCCTGCAGCCACTTCTTTTCTCTGCATACCCGGCATCTGAGCTGAATGGAAGTCTTGTTTTGCCGTGCAGAGTCACAAAACCCAAAGGCAAATCTGACCGTAGTAACTAGCCAGTAAGAAAACATTGGCTTGCCCAACTTTCTCTTCAAGCAATCCTGACTAACAACCAAACAGCAGAAGAGCCCCAGCTCCCCTTTGTTAATTCTCCAGTGAAGGCATAGCTAGGTCTCCTCAGACAAATTCTTGTAAAAACTCATTCAAGCATCTTTAATTAGCTTTTTAGGGCGAAGTTTTAAAGAAATTTAGTTATAGCAAAATATAAGCATGATGAGTCATTAAATATCTGTTAATTTCAAGAGACACCCAATTTGGCATTCAGGAACAATATCCTGAGACAGTATTTTCTTTTTAGAGAGATGTGAAATATGTTTTGGCTCCATGCATACAGGAGATCTCACAGCAGCTCCTGTACGAATAGAATCACTTCCAAGTGCTTGGTGTTAAAAATTACTAGGATTTAAAAAAAATCATTGCTGTAAACATCATTGCTTTAAGAAACACGGTGTTTCAAAAAACATTAACTTAAGTCTTTTCATATTCTCCTCTTTATTTTCTGCTTCTGGGGTTCCCACATTCAAGTTCTTCCCAACCATGCTTTTTGTCTTAGCAAGCTGAGATTGTTGCAAGATCCCATTATGCAAGGGTATTCAGTTTTAAAACAGTAACAAATACTGTGAGACTCACCATGAAATAGCAAGAGTTGGCAGCGTTGCAGTAAGGATATTAACTTTCGTTTCCTCACAAACTGCAGTTTCTATAAATAGCGTCTGTCTGCTTTTATTCCTGCAGTTAATTACATAGGTTTTCCTGCATTTCCTCTTCTGCAGTGTCCCTGTGTAGGCGTATGTTAATCGGTGGGCTGAAGCAATGCTTACGGATTTCCCCCAGTAAATGCCTTGGAAATGAAAAAAAAAGTATTTCTGCGAGGGGGGAGGTTAAGTAGGTAAAGAGCTGTCTCTGATTTCCCACTGCATAAGGGGACAACTTGCCACTGTGTATTACAACTTTTGGCTGGTGTGCCGGGCACAGAGTGGCCACAGGATTTTCACATGGCTGGGGTTTCTCCTGCATGTATCTTGTATTGTGAGTGCCCCATCCAGTTCAACCTTGTCTTTTACAGTGGAGTGATGATTGTTCTGCTGTGGACTGGCTTGGGCAAGATATTAAGGGGCAAGTTTACTTTGCCTAGCTTTGGATACCACCAAGGAAACACCTTCCTCTGCGCTAATCACTTGAGACTTCTACAGTCAGTGGAAAATTATGTGCTTTTTTGAGCACGGGTGTCACTGATCCACTTACCAACTGACACATTTTGGGATGTTCTTGGTGTCCTAGAAATGGCAGTCTTTCTCCACCAACTGTGGCAGCATTTTTTCGTTATTTGAGGTTACTAGAGGAGAATTCCAGATCTGAAAGTCCTAAATGCTGATCAACGGCTCTGGATGGCTATTCCTGACATCTCAAATACTACTAGTTATTAAGCATCTGCAAAGTCGTGTTTTTCACTAGTACGATGCCTATAAGCTAACTACAGCTACCTGAATGCTTTATGTCTTTAATTTACAGCTGTCCTACACCTTGCCTAGATTTTTTATCTAGTTTATTATACAGTAGTATCAATTTCCAAATCTGTCACTTAACAGGAGATCAGCTGGCTCATTTGCTAGGGGTCTGCAGGCAAACAGGGTCATAGAATGGACACTAGCTGTTCAGGTGGTGGAGGAAAGGACATGGCAGCCCACTACTCTCTGAACTGGCTTCTTTCCACACGAGACACCAATCAAAGGTGTGTATTCCACAGTGTTATAGCCTCCATCCCACTCCAGTGCCTTACACACCAGACACAGCCTCGATGAATCCCTCATCAGGCTGAACAGCTGGGTGTGGGGGAGCAGATCCTGGCAGGATCGAGATGCCAGTGCCCTTGGGGCATGGTAGATGGGAAAAACATTTCAGTGACATGCATGCAGAACATGAGAGGCTTGCTAGCTAGCACTGCTCTCGCTTCCAAAAGGTAGAAGCTGTTCCTCAATAATGTCTTCCCATTGCACTGAAAAGATCCAGCAGGGCTGCTCAGGCCAAGCACAAGATCGATTTCCCTTAGCGCTGCAACACTGAACACGCCTTTCTCACATGACTCCTGCTCACCTTGGGACACAAATCTCCCGTCTCTGCCTGTTGAGAAACAAAGGAGTGGAATTTCTCTGGATGTAGACAGAGTTGTGGTCAATAGCTCTATGTCCAGGTCAGTGATGAGTGGTGTCCCCCAGGGCTCTGTCTTGGGACCAGTGTTCTTCAATATCTTCATCAATTGCATGGATAGTGAGACTGAGTCACCAAGGTGACACAGAGCTGAGCAGTGCAGTTTACATGACTGAAGGAAGGGATGCCATCCTGAGGGACCTAGAAAACCTTGAGAAGTGGGCCCACAAGAACCACATGAGGTTCAGCAAGGCCAGGTGAAAGGTGCTGCATCAGGGTGAGAGCAATCCCAGAGATGAGTGCAGACTGGGAGAAATTATTGAAAGCAGCCCTGCAGAGAATGACTTGGGGGCTCTGGTGGAGGAAAAACTGGATGCTCAAGACCAATCTGGATGAGGCCCTGAGCAACCTGTTCTAGTGGGTGGCATCTCTGCCCATGATGGTGAAATTAGAACTAGATGATCTTCAAGGTCTCTTTCAACCCAAGCCATTCTATGATTCTATGAGACTGTTTGTGGTGTATACATATATATATGTATATATGCTTCTGCATGTGCATGTGCACGTCTGTGTGTATCTACATATCTCCTGCAGACTGGAAGGAAATGAGGAATCATGCCATTTTGGCTGCTGTCTTGCCTCATCAAATTCTGGCATTTTCACCAGGCTGTTCACACTGAAAGCCTCTTGCCTTCTTTCTGCTAGTTCAAAACATTTATGCCTGTCCCCTTTACAGGAAGCCAGATGGGATACGTCTCATCTGCAAAGGGCAGAACAGATTTTGTCTGATGTGTGGTACCATATCTTTACAGTTATTTTTATAGTTCTTAAAGTCCTCGATTTCAACTAAGGCCTCTGGTGGTGGTTCCATAATATCAAGCAAGTTAATATTAAAATAAGTCCTCTGGAACAAAGGAGAATCATGAGTAATTTGACAGATGTTTCTGGCAATATACAACATGGGAAATCTTTATTTTAGGATCATATAAATATTTAAAAAGTGGCCTAGTAAATTAGACTATGTTAAAATTAGATTTGCTTCACTTTCTTACGATAGGAAGAAGCTAATTTTAAAAATGGAATAATGATAACTCCAAGCTTTCAAAAACCATGACAAGTCAAATCAGGAGTTATTATATCAGTAATGTATTTGGGATCTTTTCTCTATGTCTAGGGTGGTTTTTCATCCTTAGCATTCAGGTGGATGCCAATTTCAAACTGTTCCATGTAACCATCAGGCTAAACGCATTTTTCGGTTGCTGGTATGATTCTTGCATAGTGACAAAACCCCAAGCCATAGAAAATACTTCAAACATAATCAGGGCTGATGACTCTGAGAACAGGAATAAAACTGGTTATCTGATCTCTAAGCAACCAGCCTGTTCACATAACAATTCAATAACGATTTCAAGCTGTAGCATGCATGTCATCTAAAAGGCCAAGTTAATACAGTATCTTGGGCCAGAAAATCCTGTAGTTCCTTCTAGCCTTGAAGGCAGTGTCATACCTTAAGGCTCAGCTTTCAGTGACCCAGACTATCAAAGAGCTCACTAGGTATATTATCAGCATAAGCGATGCTTAGAACATCTCTCCTTTTTCAATGTTAGTATTTGATCTGAAGAAAACATGCACAGTTGAAGAAAAGTCAGGCACTGGGAAAGGCTCTGGAGAGAGCTTGAAATTCAAGGTATTGGGCATCGGAGGCTGGATTCAGGTTAACGGCAGGAGAAAACAGAGAGCAGATACCAAGCAAAATGCAGTGAGATGAAGGATGGTCAGAAACAGCCATGTGACAACAAAGGAAGAACTCTGGACAGGAAGGAGACATCAATGGGTGGCAGGGAGTAATTGGAGCACACTGCAATCCTCAGACATCACCTGGGTTTAGCGCTTTGCTCCAATGACCCTGAAAAATAGTAGAGTCCACATTTTAGTTCAGGTTATCCAGTAAATCTTGTCTTTGGCTCTTGGATCCTCAAGCATTTCAAAACAGTTCACTTCTGTTTCTTGAGCGTGATACTTTGTAGGATCCATGCATCATCCAGAGTGATTTAAAGACAATTGCCTTTCACCTCCTTTCCTCCAGAAGACTCCACAAAAAGATGAAGTGGTACTGCAGTTGATAATAAAAGCAACATATTTGTCCTTTTGTATTCAAAACCTAGAGCCAGACTTGTGCATGTGTATTTTGTACCAGTTGAAAGATGAATTTGCTGCCTGCCTGCCTCTTATTTCCAGCCTCGCATACTTGGACTGTGTGGGCAGGGAGAGGTCAGATATGAGTTTAGATACAAATATTCGTGCTTTCTCAAACCCTTTCTGCACAGTTTTATTTAAAAATGGAAAGAAAGGACTAAATTCTTGGGAGTGTCTACATTGAAAAATTTTTGGCTAGAAAAGCCTAACAAACACTAGATTTTACAGGCTTTTTAAAATAAGGTTAACTCTTGTTTTTATTTATCATGGATTACATTTCATCAGGTTTTAGTATAAATATGCTGAATATTGGATTCCTCGTGTGACTGCACAGAAAGCAGAGGATGCCACATCCTTTCATCACAGCACTGTCTTGCAATACTTTAGCTTGCCTGTATTAGTTAAAAATACAAAAAGTTTACTAGCAACAGAGAAAGTCCCAGTCAATGATATGAGAAGAGCTTTTCAGCTCTTGACCAGTGGGGTGTGGCATACTTTCTACTTTTTTTTATAGTGAAATTTTCCAAGGGTGGCACTTAACTCTGCCAATACATACTCAAATACAATTAAACTGCTATTAAATAAACAATTTAGCAAATAAATGCAGAATTCTTCAGAGGCTCCCACCCAACTGTTTGTTATCTTTCTGATGCTATATCTGTTTGTAAAACTCAGCCTATGGGAAGTACATCAAAACTTGCGCTGCTGTTCAATATCTTTCTCTCCTGTTACTCTGTTGCAGAAGAAATCTTGTTAATATGAATCCTGAGCACTTCAAAACTACACAACTGAAATAGGTTTTAAAGTACAGCGCACTGACTTATAGACCATTTCTTGTAATTGTGGGATTGTAACCGACAAATTTAGGATATCTCGTGTCACTGGTTTGGCCAATACCACTAGGTGTAAGCACAATTCATCCCAGCTTAGGCTCTCCAAATTTGCACAGGTGTTTTCCTTAACAAGTAGCTTCAGGGTAGTGTGGAAATTGTCTTTTCTTACCGTGCCTTGAGCACTGTGTTTGAAAGTTTACTGTTACTGCATATCTAATCCTTAATTTACTTTCAGTTATTGTTTGCTGAATATGCAGTGCTAAGCCTGATCTGCACACCATTTCGTGATGATTTACACACCATTTTTATGTGGTGGACTCAGTGACTGAGCAACTGGCTTACTTTCCCTCCCAGCACAGGCTCTCCCTACTCCACAATGCTGGTGTGTGCACCATCTTTCCACTGAGATCTGCTATACTCAAGCCATTTGTGAGTCACCTGGCATCGATAAAGATAGGAACAGTTGTGAGGTGATGTGCTTTGACAAGAGAAAGGAATAAAGATTACTGTTGCTTCTCCTCTAATCACCAACCACTGTGTAAACAAGTTGGAGGGCCTTCTAGAGGAAAGATGAAGCCTGAACCGTGCTTCAGCTCCTGGAGGCCTGGGGTGAACCACAGCCCCACAAAACAGTGGGCTGCAGAGGCTGGCAGGCCAGTGGCAGAAAGTCCAGCAATTCACTTTTTGGAGTATCCACCACTGTCTGCAAGGAGCCCTTGGATGCGTGAAGCTCAGTTCAGGGGGATACTGGACAATGATAAAATGTCCTCCTCATCCCATTTCAGCATTTCCAAAGCACAGGAAAAGGATATTTGTTCATTCCAGCTTACCCTTTGTTAACCCCAAGTGTAAGCAAACAAACAAACAAAACAAAAAACCCAAACAAAACAACAAAGAAAACTGAAATTGGGAGGGCTTTTAAAATTTTTCTCTTTTTTTTTTTTTCTCTTAAAGTTTTGGTTTTTTCCCCTTATCAATGAAGGAGCACACTTAAAAAATCAGGCCAATTTTCCCTTTTCCCCTTGCACTAAGTAAAACCTTGTTGTTTCAATATTCCCAGAGCTGGAAATCCCTGCTAAGTTTGAAGTAGCATCAGAAGAGCTGACAGCAGGATTGGTAAAGGATTTGTGGCTTTTCATAGTACCAGTATCAGGTCATGTGCTGAACTAGCACTCACCTAGTGCCTCAGGGCCTGAAAAGGGCTCATAATTAACTGGACANGTGCAGAGCATAAACCTCAGAGCAAGAGATTGGCATTTTCCAATCCTTGCTGGAAAGACCTACCCTACCACAAGGGAATAGAAAAATCCACAGAGGGGAACGTGCATTACAGCACACCACTGCCAGGGCGTGTGTTGGAGGCGGCAGTGCCTAATGCTTTCCATCGGAAACCTCTTTTTTTTTTGTTGCCACCTTTGGGATAGTCCCAAGCACCATGGCCGCCACCAACAGAGCTGACGTACCAGACAGACGTGAGGAGCCGGGAGATGTTGTCTTCTATCTCCCAGGCTGAGCACAGGGATGGGTGTAAACGTGGCACAAGGATTCAGGCAGAAAGTGGAGTGTTTCGCCGTGAGTCAGCCGGTAAAAACTCCCACCAGCGGCTGCTGGGGCACCGTGGATAAAGCGCAGTGCCGACGCTTCAGTGGGAATTTTTCTTTACTCGAACCTCTTTCCTCTTCCCACACGTAACTAAAAGTCAAGAGCCGCCGATAAAGTGTCCTCCCCGGTCCGTACGCCGGCACGGGACGGGACGGGACGGCGCTAGGGGCAGGCTGAGCGCGGAAGGGCCGCTCCCGTTTCCCGCTCCCCCGGCCCTGCCCGCACCCGGCCACGGCACGGCGGCCCCGCATCCCCCGCGCCCGGGACGGGGAGAGGCCCGCGCGAGGAGGGCTCGGCTCCCCGCCTGCCCACGTCCCCTCCCCGGGCCAGGAGGAGGAGGAGAAAGCGAGAGAGGTCCCGGCAGAGCGGCTAGGAGCGGGTTCGAGAGAGCCCTCCTCCCCCCCGCCCGCCCCCGGAGGGGAAGAGGAAAGGAAAGCCGTGGCGGGCGGCAGAGGATGATAACTTAGGGCCGTGCCTGGCCGTGGGAGCTGCCCGCGCTGCCCGGGCGAGGACACCGGCGCGGCAGCGATGTCCCAGGGCACGGCAGGAGGAGAGGGAGCGCCCCAGGTGCTGCCGGAGGGGAAGGAGAGGCAGAGGAAGAGGAGGCGGAGGAAGAAGAAGGAGAGTAAGACGCGGCTGGTGCTCTCCAGCCTGCTGTTACCTGAGGACGAGCCGGAGAAGTCCAAGAGGACGATCCTGGCCTGCAACCGCCTCAAGACCACCAAGTACACGGCATTGTCCTTCCTGCCCAAGAACCTCTTTGAGCAGTTCCACCGCCTGGCCAACGTCTACTTTGTGTTCATCGCCCTCCTCAACTTCGTGCCGGCCGTCAATGCCTTCCAGCCGGAGCTGGCCTTGGCCCCCGTGCTCTTCATCTTGGCCGTCACCGCCATCAAGGACCTCTGGGAGGATTACAGCCGCTACCGCTCCGACAAGGAGATCAACCACATGGAGTGCCTGGTGTACAGCAGGTGAGGCAGGGCGGGTGAGTGCCGGGGACGGCAGCGCCGTGGTGGCAGCCAGCGCTGGGGTCCCGCCGGGCACCAGGACTCAGGCGAGCGGAGGTGAGGACTCAGGGCAGTGAGCAGGTCCATTGTGGAGGGCTTTGGTTTCCACTTCAAGTGCAAAGAAACTTCCAGTTGCCCATGGAACTGGTGTCTCCCAGCTCTTAAGTCAGAACTGCGGGAGTTCATACAGTCCTGCACCTACAGGTGAAAGCAAATCCGCTCTGACTGGTGGGGTCCCACAGTAAATCACTTTATGCAAACACTTCCCAGTGTGAACAGTAAATTACACTCGTGTATAGTTTCAGGCATTAATTTCATTCTAGTAATATGAGAACTTATGCAATCTGCTATTAAATCCTCAATGAGTGAAGGAAGGATAGAGGCCAGAGGCTTCTGAATTTCATTTAGATCTGTGAGGTTTCATGACATGGGAAATTAACGAGCTCAAACTTTGCCTTTCTAAAGAATGAGCCAGTCTTTCCATTGGACATTCACTTTTAAGTGAATGTTTTTTATTTATCTTTTCAACTGTCATAATTCCTTGTGACTTTGCTATTTCCCAGTGCTTGTGATGGAGCATTAGGTCATTTATGTCTCTCAGAATTAGTTTTTCTAATGATCTGGGCAATACGTTTAGAGCACTGCCTTGGTATTTGTAAATCAGACTGAAATGACTTTTGCATCAACATTTATGTGCTTAGAAGCGTGCTTTACAAAATTTTTGTTTTGTTTTCCTCTGAGTGCCAGTCATCTTAGTAGTCTAAGGCTAAGGTTTCCTGGGGAATGAAAGAATATATTTTCTGAGAAAGCAGATTTTAGTTTCATTTCTGATGCTTCTAACAGAAATGAAACACGTGCCAAGTAGCTTACAGTCTGATTCCACAGACTGTCTGGGAGGGTCTTCTGGGCTGACGTAAGCACAGGACAGAGAGCAACTCTCCTATTGCAAGAAAGGCATGTGAAAAAAAATACACTGAAAAAGAAGTTGGAAAAGACTGCATTTCCAACATCAGCGTACTCAGCTTGTTATTTCACAAACTGGTGTCACGTAAGAAATCTCACCCAGGGATATTCCTCCACCGGTAGATATGCATGCATGAAAACACAAGTAAAACGGCCTTTTTTCTGTAAACTAAACCAAAACCAACGCAGTCAAAACACACACGTAGTTACTGCTAACCTGTGCCTGTGCCTAGTGCCTTGCTTGCCTGTAGTTGTCCTTAACTCAGCACTTCTGGTGTTGAGGAAGATGGATCGCAGGAGGTCTTGTAAGGGGCTATTCATGCTGGAAGTGAAATAGGGCTAATAAGGATGGTTAATCTAACCTTTTCCAAACAAAATGAGTTTAGAAATAAGCTCTTGTGTCTCCTAGGCTGAAAAGCAGTAAGTGCCTGTTGCAGAAGATGTTCAAAATACTAACAAATACCAGTACTGGCATATTAATTCTGGAATGTTTTTCCCCCAGCAGTTTTCCATAGCCCTCTCTGCTGCCAAAAAAGTAGACACGACTATGAGAAAAGGTGTACCTTTGATGTTAATATCACTTGTGGTCTTTTGTGAGTCCCAGCTAAGTGCACTGCCCTTTGTAATGCTTGTGCTATTGCAGAGTAAGTCAGAATTGTTCCTTTTACTGCAGAGTTTAGATTGCTGCTGAGTGACACTTACACAGATTAATTTGGGAGTGGTTTTCCTTCGCATTGGCATCAAAGGCACATGTCGGCCAAATCCCTGCGGGGCGGCAAACATGGAAGTGTGAGAGCTCTGTCACCTATTCAGGCACAGCTTTCTGCCTGGATGCAGAGCTGAACGGGGTGTGCCTACAGCCCACCACAGAAGCCTGGTCCCCAGCAGCAGCTCACCTATTTCACCTTCCAGCAGTCCTAGGAAAGCTGCCCTCCCACAATTAAAAAATACAATCAAAATATGCGGTTAAAGTAATTTGCTCACATGTTTTTAATCTGCCCACTTTTTCTTCTTTTGTAGCTTTTTTTAAACTTCAGCAAGTCACCTTTTTAAACACCCTCCAGCTCCAGTAAGCGAGATGGGACTAGAAACTTGCTACTTCTGCAGATAAGAGCTAAGATTCTTGCTAACTCGAGTGAGGGGGTACCAAGATTGAGAGATTTGTATCAAGGTCATTGAAGTTGCTGGGCATGAGTTCAGAAAAGCTGTTTTCTTAGAAAGATGTCATTCCAGGAGAAACACAAGGGATTTATCCTGACTTGTACTTTGTTTCCTTAGTCTCTTTGTTTCTGGAAAAATGTTGAAGCGCATCACATAAGCAAGTAATAAACGACAGCTTTCTCCTCACATCGATTTAATGCTGATACCTTATCAGTTTTACTACCTTTTGCGCAAACCACACTCTCTCTGTCTCTCCCTCCCCCTCCTTGCCACTTCCTTGTGGTAGGCGCAGACTTTGATGCAAATGCTGTCCTCGATAGAAATGCTGCTGTAGGTTAATGAACATAGATGCAGTCCTGTGTTTCCCTAGGACTGTCAGGGAGCAGTAACTCTTCTCTTGCTGGTCAGTATTTCATGGCTTGGAAAGAGGTCTTCTGCAAGACGGGATGTATCTGAGTTCCAGGAGTGCTGTGATAGGCTCCCTTTCCTGCCAGCCTTCCACACAGCTGCTAGAGCCACCTGAAACACAGACTACAGCATTCAAACACACTGCAGCAAAATTACATTGAATTATAACAGTCAGCAAATGGAGACAGGGACTTTTGCTTCAGCAGCAGAGAAAAGCGCTTTGTCTCATGGTCCATGTTGTTTAGTGACCAAGTAAAGATTCAAGTTGGATCCTATGTGTTCTGTCATGTATCCTGTTCATGTATGATCCATACACGCTTTCCTGGCTGCTAAAGTACCTGTCCTCTGTTAGATACAAGCAGCGTTTAGTGATGCAAAACCTACAGGACAGAGAGAATGCAGGGTAGGCAGCGCCTAGGGCAGCTCATCAGGAGGAGGTTCTACACAACCTCAACAGTGTCCACTGCCTGGTGCTCTGGCACAGCCTGCACAGGCAGATTATGTCAAGAACTGATCTGGGGGAAAATACTATTCTCCTGCTATGCTGACTGCTTGACAGCTGGCTTTCTTCCTCCTGCCTGCCCAGTGGACTCAGATGACCCATTCTTATACAGCCACTCCGGAATCAATGACTGTGGCTCAGAGTTGGCACCGCTTATGAGACAACAAAACAGCAAAGGATGATGCAACCTAAAGTAAGAAGTTGAAGAGAGATGCAGCTTGTTTTGACGGAAAGAGAACAGTTTTCATTTAGAAATCTTGGATGTTGTGGAGAGTGGAAAATACCTCAGAAGATTATTGCTTTCTAGAGTCAGATGGAAAGGGAAAAGACCTGATTCTTTGAATAAATTGAAAGAAGCTGTTGAGTTTGAATTGGCAGCTTACGTCAAGGAGTGAAACACACAGGAGAATTGCAGACTTGTGTTGCTCTGTGATGGACTTCGCAGGTCTGTCTGTAAGAGCAGGCAGGGTCTTGAGGAAGATTTCTTAGCCAAGAGGAGCTAATAGGGCCTCTCTCCAGAGGCCTTTAGGGCACCTCTCTCATTTGGCAATACAGAGGAAATGAGGCACTTACTTTAGGAGGACGGTTTCACAGGTCGCCTAGAATTTCAATTCTGTACAGGTGCTTAAGCTAGGAATGCTGGATGACAGCCAAAACTCTTAGTTGATTTAAATGGAGGGAAGTTACAAAGGAATTAGAGCCTAGCCTGCAGAAAATTGTTTTTGCAAACCTGTAATCACGTTAGTCTCCTCTCTTTGTTCCTCTTCCTCATTTCTATTGTCCAGGGATTGAGGTTGAGGACTGGAGATTACAAATTTTTAATCTTAACAGTGAAATCTGTGTTACTATCTTGGACTTGGGAGGGTGGAAGGGTGACTTTTTTCTTTGCAGTTACTGTCCTCCAGTGCTCACCGGCTCTCACTGGAGTTGTGGATTGCACATGTAAGTGTCTGCTGTTAAATATTTGACACTGGGGCAGAAGTTTTGATTTCAGTGTGCTGTTACAAAATATGGTATATGTTTACATGACATGTAAATAGAAGATGAATAGCGATAACTGCAGTCACAACAAATAATGGCACTTGTCCATCAGGAAATTACATTTTATTACTGTCTCAGGGCTGTGCTGGTGAAATAATCTCTGCTAATATTTTTCTAGGAGCCATGTGTTCAAAACCAAAGGGCTTTGCTTTTTAAATCTACTCTCTAACTCTTGCAGTGTCCATTGAAGAGTATTGCTAAAGAGTGTAATGCCTCTGCATACTGATCAGAGCTTTTTGTGTCAACCTGTGACTTCGAAAATCCATGACAAATTGAAATTTATGACCACATACTTGTCACCCCTGAGGTGTGGCAAATGTTTAATGGGGCATTCAGACAGCTATCAAAGCAGGCTGTTTTACATTAAAAGTTAATTCTTTCTGCAAAACTGAAGGGGAGGAGAGAAGAGAGTTTGATGTGGGCAACATTTCCTATAATTTCAAAAATACGCTCCCTTCTTCCCTTTGTGAACCCACCTCTGAAAGCAATTCCAGCCTTGGAGGAAAAAGATACAGCGGTATTACCAAATCTTCACAAAGGCACAGTAGATCCCACTCATGGCCTCAGAAATAGCCAGATGATGACTTGCTTGCAACCTCTTCACTTCCTAGGTGCCTTATTTTGCTGGCAACACCAGTCTCTGAGGAATTAGGTTGTGAATATCTCCCCCTACTACCATAGTCAAGAGCAGCTTCTTGTCCAAAAGCGTGATGGCAGGTAAGACATTTCTCACTAGAATAAACAAGCTTGTCTCCCTTCCAGAACACAAATGTCACTAAATGTGATTCAGAAGGAAACTACCTGGCATTACTCAGTTTCCTCTGTGAGTGAATTTGGTGCACTAAAAGCTGAAAGCAGGAAGTAGTGGTCTGAATCTGTTGGTGAAGTCAGTGTTCCTTCCTTGAGTTTCAGAAAGATGCATCTCTGTTCATGTCACTGTGTCTTTGTCCTTCACTTCGGTCTGAGCCAGGATGGCAGTGGGTAAACTCAGTGAGCGATGCAGTAGAGGCTCCTTTGTTAGAATGACAGGGAGAAGTTTTATTCTGCATTAGAGTTTATCCAAGTAGCGAGGGATGTCTGTGCTAATCTGAGATGTAGCCAGCTGGAATGCACAGGAGAACCCATCTCTCTGTCCAACTGTATGTATGCAGTTTATTTGCTATTCAGTGTAGGGTAAATTTTCTAAGTGCCTGAGCTTCTCTATTGGAAAAGAAAAATGCTTGCCTCTTGTTACTAAGCTCTTTCATTTGTACTGGATGTCATGAGAGCTGTTGTAGGCTGTTTCACATGCCTCTGGCTGACTGCCAAAGAAGATGCTGTTAATCTCCACTGAAAGACCTGGTGATGTCCCCAAATCAATTTTTGCTGTAACACGCCACACTCCAGAGAGACACCATAACCTCTTCTGCTAAGCAGACCACAGCCCAGAATTATAGGTGGCCACCTTGTGTGCAGATTTACTTGCTGTTGTGTGTCTTTTATTAACTTGAGACCATGATTATTGTTAGAGGTGGCCAAAAGAATAACAGCTCTATTTGATTCTGTCAGAGTGCATTTCCAAAGAAAATACACAATAGGTAAGAATTTCGTGTACTGTTTAACTCTGCCTGATACTGTTATTCCACCTTCCATGTGTCTCGTAGTCAACAGAACTGAAAACCAGAATTGAAACGCATGACAGCCATGCAAAAATCAATGTTTATGGAACTGCTTACTAGCTAGCATGGCACAACTTAGCCAGGACATTCCTCTCACAAGCAGATCAGTCCTCCAGAAGTAATAATTAGAGAAAAAAGAAGGGTCCCTGCCACTGGGCAGGACTTTTACAGGTACCTCCTCCAGGCTTACACAACCCTTATGGACGGGCAGGTTGCTTACCTTGACACAGCACCGGGAGAAGTTCAAGTGCCACATCTCCCTGCTGTGTAATCCAGCATGCTTCCAATTTTCAGAATAGTTACTCTGTGCAAGAGCGGTCTAAGGGGTGCCTCTTCTCTTTTTACCTGCAACACGAGGCCTTTTTGGAATATTGTGCTTTTGCGTATGAACACAGTAAGGTCAGTGCAGCTGGGAAGCTGAATGCACAGCTTCAGGATTACACCCAGTCTCCAGGATTTATGCTGTGCAGGCTTGGTTTTAGCAATTGCATCTCTTGAAAGCAGTTAAGTTCATGAAAAGTAGAACAATTTGTTTCACTTCTCATAGCTGTGGAGGTGAACCAGTTTCCGTGGCTTACCTTCAGCCTTAGCGTTCTCACTTTGGGAGCTGTCACTACTGCAGCTGTGGTAGCAGCCAGTCATGTTTGTACCCAGAAGAGATCCACAGCAGAAATGCGATTTGTACCCACCAGCACTGCCTCACTTTGTCTCACCAGAATGTGGAAGCAAGACGGATCCTCCATGCACTGGGCCAGGGAGAGTGCATTTCAGTGGATGGTATAAAGTGAGGAGCCTGCTAAAAGCCAGGACCCTTGGCCTCATGGGTAGATTTGTGTACTTACGATCAGCAACTTCCTCTGTTGCACATCAAGCACAAAAGCTGACTCACACCCGAAATTCAGCCACAATGCATACTTGTGAAAGATGCTAGCTTATAGCTTCTCCTAAGCCAGGTGCTAGTGGTGGTGTGCAGGGGAGAAGAAGTGCAGAGGAGGAGCTTAAATAGCCCTAATATTGAGATCAACTGAGAAAATGTACATTTCCAAATGTATCTTTGATTCTGAAAAATTAGATAAAGCAAACCTCAGATTTAGTTGGAGATGAACTGCATGTTTCTGAGTGAATTGGTTTAATCTTTGCTGTGGGTACAGGAAGTGGGAATGAGGGGGCTTCGAATTAAGAGTTTACAGTGCCTGTAAGACATGAGCTGAGAGGAACATCTTTCTCATGTTTACTCTTTCAAGGATACAGATACGCAGCCTGTCCACATCAGCTAGCCACCCAACTAACAGGGTGTTCTGTCCTGTGGGCTGCTGGGGATAGCTAACCCTTCGGAGCTGCCAAACCACCATCTCATTCTTTACTCCAACAGGAGCAATATTTTAACTCCGTGTCAGAACAGTTGCAGGTGAACATCTCTGCCCTGGTCTGCGCACATCCTTCAGCCCATGTTGGTTACAGGACAGTCCTGAACTGGCAAGGCGTGCACTTTAAAGGGTGGGAAATATCTTCCATCTCCAGTGATATTTTGTTACGGTTTTATTCTTGTCTGACCACAATTTCTCTAGAGTGACAAGTAGGCCACTCTCTTCAGTTCAGTGGCCAACATTTGTATCATGCCCAGTCATTTCATAAACCCAGACTCTGGTGGAGATTTGTTTTAACAGGCATGGAGGTCACTTGTTTTGCTTTTATGTTCTGGTTGTCTGGAAATACTGACCTACTTCAAGGAGGAGTTTAACTCCTTGACTCACAACTGACTTCAGTTCTTATATATCTGGGCTGCTACATTAACACTGAGGGTGTGAACACTTGCAGAATATTTGGTATTTCTGTATTTTCGATGGAGGTTTTAGTTTTGAGTTTTCAAATAAAACGATAAAGTCCACTATAAAGTGACAGCTTTTGTAAGCAGAGGTTTTTTATCTTTGTGTGTTATCTTACGTTTCCTGGGCTTTTTCTGCGTCTCACAGCCATGTACGTATTGCCTCAGTTCCCGTCTGTTCACCTTGCAGTAGCAACCTGAATATGCCTCTTTTGGCCGTATTAGGTGATTTTGTGTGTTCACTCGCAAGTCATTGGCAAAGTTGTTGTGAAATCTCCCAAAATATTGACGCCAACACAGGAAGTTCAGAACAGCAGTCGCCTGAATACATCAGTGAGTATGTTCTCAATATCTAGATATGCGGTAAGGTGCCTCAGAAAATTTGCCAGTGAACAAATTTTAGCAGGCAGATTTAGCAGCCAAACCCTTAGAGATGCAGAAAGTTCATTAACTGCTTTAGAAAGATGTAATCTATCTGGGCAAAAGTAGATTATAAGAAATCAAATATAATCCACCTAAGTCTGATCCTGCAGTTGTAGTGCATTATTTTTGCATGGGCCTACACTTACATTTTGAGGTTTGGATGATTCCTGTATTTTCTTTTTCTCCCTTTTTAGGATTTCCATGTTCTCATAGTCAGCTTCTCCTTGCTGTACTTCCCTCTGCTGTATAAGTGCAGCGCTGGAAGCTAAAGCTTGATCTTACACCATTTACCAGAATAAAGACATATACTGGCTTTATCTGCATGTTTGAGAGCACGTAGATCTTCCTTCCTTAACTCTCCTAGGTTCCAGTTTTATCAGAGAATTATGGACTGGGGTACCCATCTCCCAACAGAGCTGCTGATTTACATCTTGACTCTTCTATAAATGCCAATTGTTGCTTGTTGGAGCCAATGATTGTAGCTCCCTTGCAAGAAGCCCTCCTAAGTGCTAATTAGGTCCTCTCTGATCTGACAAGGCTATTTCCTATAGGAAGTTGTAATATTCTTTCTGGAACATGAGGTGAAATTTATTTCACGTGTCTTTTAGCTAAGAGGTACCCGTCTGACCAAATCATTACACTTGTGCCAAAAATCGGAGGAAAACATTGAATGGTTTGGGGGAGGAAGGGGAAATCTTTCCAGTTTATTTGAGACACTTACCTTAGGTAAGTTTGGATCAAGAGCTCCTTATCTCTCTCCAGTGATGATACAGGTGAAGCTGAACTAGATGGCTTGCTTATATAGCTAAGTTCAGGTAAGGTGAATCCCATTAGTAAACTTCGATGGGATAGATTTTGCTTCCTGTCAGTTAACATTCCATATGTTTTTTTGACTGTAGAAGAGTACGTAGTCTATCCTGCTCAATATACTTAATCATTTATTTAAGAACTATTTTTTGAGAATCACAGATATGAGTACATTCACCTGTCAGGTGAAGGGGATAACCTAGCATCCACTCTTCCATCTCCTGCCACGTACTGTTCCATCTCCTGCCACGTTCTGCCTTCAGCAATAGCCATTAACTTGTTCTTCATACTCGTGAAATGTATTTATACCATCTCTCGCAGTGTTGCGAAACAATGTAAGAGATTAGTTGTTGTCAATAAATAATTTTCTTCTTTGAATGACTGATTACATTTGCATTTCTGTGGAGTTTTCCAGACTGTCCTCATAATGTAGGGAATCTTGGTATTTTGGGAGTCTTACTTGTTCTTTAACTTCAGATGCAGCTTTTGGGGATGAGTGTTGAAACATAAGGTAGGAGGTTCCTAGTTCTGTCTTTTGTTTGCCTGGACGTACCTAAATATTAGGTCAACTAATAAAACCGCTTTGCAAGTGGTGTCTCTAAAATGCAGAGGGCAGTTGTGTGTTTGACATAATCATGGATGTTACAAGAATGAAAGTGGGGCTTCACTGTCAGGTGTCTCATAAATACCAGATAGGGCTATTGGGCTTCTGGGTTTTGCCCAGTAGGTTCAGATGTTCAGACCTGCAGGTGACATTGCTAGGTGATCAGGGATTGAATCAGAGGGACCAATAGTAAAGTTATTCTGCTAATTTTGAGTACTGCTGATTTACCCGTGGTTACCGATTTCAATGCTGGAATTTTGGTGTCCGTCCATATGGGAGCAGAGGCTCTTGCAGATATACCATGTAGCCATATAAGAGGTGCAGCATCATAAGATGTCATGGCACTGTTTGCTATCTTCAGAGTCCTAAAATCTTTCCATCTAATTGCAGCATTTGACTCTACTCTTCCTGATCCTTTTAGGCCTAAATGTACTGAATCCTATCAGGTTTTTCTTATATGTCTCTCTCATTTATTTTCAGTGCAGTTTCCTGCATGTCTGCTTTTTATGGATCCTGGCTGTGTGTGGAACCTCCTCTTGCTGTCAGATCCTGTGGGAGCTTTCTAAAACTCAGGTTCAACAGGAAAGATGTATCACAGCTCAGCCAACCATCAGTCTAGTAGCACTGATGTTTAATCTGCTACACTGGCCCCATGTTCCATGAGGCCAGTTTATAAGTGGGTAATAGTATTTTACGGACTGAAGGATCCATGATATATCTTAAATTTGAGGAATACCACTGTGGACTGACATCTGCCAGGTCAAGCCACAAAAATGTGTGTGAGACCAGTGAGAGCAATCTGCAAAGAATATTGCAGTATAGGACTCCCAGACTGACAGTATATCTCTGTATGTGGAGCTAACAAAGCGAGCACTGAAATGTAGTCTAGGTTGGAAACCCAACAATCAGTGGATTTTGTGTATTTGCAAAGTGTTTGGCTGTTAATGTGGTTTTTATTTTGTTGGTTTTGTGTGTGTGTGTTTATTTGTTTTTTCTTCCATTTAATAAAAAAGGTAGAAATTATCATTTAATACCCCAGTTTCAAAACTGTTGAAGAATCAGCCTGATCTTTACCAGTTTCACCAAAGATAAAACTAATGCGAAAACTTAGGTCCAAAATATTTATTTCCTTTTAAACAGAAGTACTGAAGAAGAATCTAGCATGATTAATAGTGTTTTTGAAGCACATACAGTCTCTAACTTTTAAAGCCTTTGCTCTGCATTTAAGTGTAAGATTTCTCTAAAATTCCCTATGGTTGTTCTAAATTCAATCCTCCTTGGAATGCAGGGAGCAGAAGAGGGGGAGAGTTCCTGAGTTTATTTTCAATGGCATTTGGTTTGGCTTGGAGGATTTTTGTAATGCTAATTTGGTCCTTCCATATTAATTCATGTTCTTCCTCTGCTGCTCCTAAATTGGAAACTTTCCATTTTACATCTGGCAGTCTTGTCCTCAGTTGTTTAACCTTTATGCTTTATCACTAGAAATAGCTGTTTTGTGCATGGAATCCAGCCTCTTAGTCAAAACATTCCCTTTGGCTGTCCTATCTGGCAACTTCTAGAAAGGTTTTCAGGTTTGGGTGTTTTTTGTGTTTTTTTTTTTTTTTTTTGGTGGTTTTTTTTTTTTTTGGTTGTTGTTTTTGTTTTGTTTTTGTTTTTTTGACCACTATTTGCATTTACAGAAAGCATGCCTGAGTTGACAGTGCTGCGCCCTACCAAAAAGTTTTAAGCATCTTTACCACTGGTAGGAAGTATAGAAAGACAACCAAATGCAGAGACAGAAGTGGTTAAGACCTGTGATGCATTGTCCCCGCTAGTTGAGCAGCATTCAAATTAGATGCAAACCTGATTGCTGAACATTTAGGAGCACAGTTCTTACTTTTCCAGTTACTGAACATACATTCCAGATGCCCAGATCTTCTTTGGGCTGTGTCCTCATTGATGTCTAACTCCTTTCTGACCTGTTCATGTAACTCATGAGTTCCATCCAGTTAGATTCCACAGCAGTTCATTCCACCGAGAGCATAGACAATATGAAAATACAGTCTGTGAAGGAGAGGTTTCCAGTCAGTGTTTTCTGTAACTTTTATTGCTGTGCTACACACCTAATGGGAGCTCTAAGGTGGTATGCAAACTCAAATAAGAGGCAAAACCCAGAAAAATAGGTCTGTTTGGTTTTTTTAAGTGTGACTTCCTATGCAGTTGTTTACATGAATGCCAGTCCTTAAAACTCTCAGCTGTAAAAGATGTGTTCATGCAGCACACATTGAGCACGAATCACAGCTGTCCCAGCTGGTGTATCTCAACACCTTCAGAGCCCCATGCAGAGGTGCTTGCTGCTCTGGAAGCAATTTGGGCCATTACTGCTGTCCTGTCTCTTAGCAGGGTTTGTAAGCTCAAACAGGGCCAAGTTCACACGATTAACACTTCTCTGTGTGTGGATGGGGCACAGCTGGTGGGGGCAGCCCTGCACCTCCTCTAATTTGTTGTCCTTAGACTGATAAAACCCAGTAAGAAAAACATGTTCACTAAATGCNTACCCCCTTTTTTTTTTAAGACACCTATAGGTAATAAATGCGATTTGCTACATTAGCACAGATCAAATTATCAGGAGACTCGTGATTCATGGTTGAAAAGCAAATTAAACAAGCTGGATATAGGCTTATGATACTCAAGTGAAGCAGATGTAAGCAAGCGCTACTGCAGCAAGTTTTTATCCTTCTCTCATATTTCTGCCATCTGAATTCATTTTTACTGAGAACTTAAGTGAAAAAGCTGCTGTTAAATTCTTAGGAAGGGAGCACAGCATTCTTAGGAGTTTCACGAAGCTTTAAAAAAAGTAGCCTGTTAGTGTCACAGCAGCGTCGGCTGTTCATGTTCCAGAGTAATGTTTACCCTGCAAGAAGTCTGCAGGAGAACTCTATTTGAGCCATGAGTTTTCACCTGGCTTTCAGAAATAAGACACTTTTTGCAAGTCAGACCTTCATTATGATTTACAGGATCACCTCCCATGGCCTTAAACATCACTGGCTTTCTTACTTGAGGTCTGTGTGCATCTGTCTGTGTTGTTAGGGCAGTCCCATGTGATTCGTGTGAGGAACTCAAAGGCACATTCATTCCACCCTGCAGGGTCTGTATGGGCACTGCGGCAGGCTGCTGTGTTGGCATGGGCTCAGCCCTGCCCAGAATGACTCTGAGGAGCGTCTCTGAGCTGCTCAGTAAGGACTGACAGCCAGCGTGAGGCACGTAACGCCTTGTCACAGTCACACTGATGGAGAGGAAAGCTCGCTCTACAGCACTCAGTACAAAAGTCTCCAACTCGAGTTTCAGGATTATTTTGCACCTCAGAAGACTCTCTAAGCCTGGTTTACATACACTAATCAAGAAGAAATATTGAGATTACCATGTTTACAGCTGTATATGGCACCATCAAATCAACAGTCCTTGGACTAAGAAAGTATTAAAAATATGATTGGGAGTTTAATAAGTCTTTAAATGGATATGAGTGGAGTCATAGCTGTTTTTCTGTAAGGAAGCAGAGGACATTTTCTAAATATCAGTTGGGTGCTTTACAACAGGATAGGTACAAGAGAAAATGGCCAGGGTGACAGTTTTGCTGTCTTGTCAAGAGAAAGTGTGGCTTCACACATAGCAAGTTAGCAGTTTGTATGCTGGGACAGCTGTCTTATTGCATAGCTGTGCTGAATCAAGAAACCTCTGAGCAATAGACAGCAAACAGCCACTTTTGGGGAGCCATGATAAAATAGCAGAGGTAGGTCTTTATCTGCAGGTGTTCAGAATCCAGAAACTCATGGCCGAAATCACCAGTGTTTTCATGGTACTGAAAACAGGCAACGCACAACAGCCAAGAAATTGGAAATCAATATTTTTGTCATGTCCTGGGATTTGTTTTGGCCAGCTCAACTTTTGGTCCTGGTTTTTCATTTCCAGGAGAGGTGCTTTACTTCTGAGGTTGTGTTTTGAACTCTCTTGGCACAGAGAGGGCTGATGGTTAACAAGGAGATCAGTGTGCAAGGGTGGTACAGGCAGTCCTTAATTCAACCTGCTAGGAGAAGGAAGAACAGAGCCAAACTTCATGCATCAGTTGCACTGACTCTGTCTCCTGTTTCAAGTTATTAAAATAACACTTCAGTGCTTTTTAAGAGGCATTTTCCTAAATGCTCTCTAATGCCCATAACAATTTTAGATGCTGGGAAGTAAATATTTTTATGCTACCAGGAGGGTTTTTTTGTTTTGTTTTTCCACCACTTGGCAAGCACTGGTATTTGGGAGGTTTTGTATTTTGTTTTGGTTATTCTTCTACAATATTTAGGATGAAGTAGAAATTAGCTGTACTACCAACACCTTGGAAATACACATGCACAAAATACTTGAACGTGCCAAAACAAGTTATTTTTTGCATCAGCATTCTTGAGTTTATTTTCTGCTTGCATGTTTTCACAGAGTGCTTCTTCCCAGCTCCTGTGGACAAAACCTTGTGTCTGCAAGGTCAAAAAACCAGTGGCTTTTTAGTTAGTACTGTAGAGGTCAGCTCTGGAAGTTGAATGAAAATATGCAAAATTTAATTATTAGAAGGCCACTTATGACCAATGTTGAGATAAGTTAAAAAATAAGGAAAAGACAAATATGGTTCCTGCCTCTAATATCAGAAAATTTAATTCTTAGTGCTTTATAACTGGGTCTTGAAATGAGCCCTGGGAGTAAACTAGGGCTCTGTGGTTTTGATTTACGTCCAACCCTCGATTTCTTTTTTGATGGACACTTTTCTATATCATGACAGACTAATTTCACTTCACAAGCACATGAACTCTCCTTGCAGCAAGATGGGAACATCACCTGTATGAGAAAATCAGCAGTCCTAAGGCAAGCTATATCCTCCCCACAAGTCAGGGCTTCAAGGGTACCAGTGAATGAAGATGTGCTTACTGTTTCCTTCCTGTTCATCCAGAACACTTTTAAGTAACCCATTTGTGCAAGAGATGTGTTCCCTCCTGTCCCTTTTTTCCTTTTCTTGTTTGGTCTAGTGTCTTGCTGAATTGCTGAACAGATTTGGCAATCATTTTGGGAAAGAGGAGAGTGTTGAATCTTAAAGACACAGGGGGTCAGCAGGTCTCCACTCGGGTCTTCAAAAGGGTCTTGAGCAAGTTGCATAACCCTTTATGTGTGTCAAAGTCATAGTCCTCAAAAATGGGAAAACCATGATTTATTTAATAGAGGTTTTGCAGTTTAAGCCAGGACTTTTAGAAGGCTTCTTTTAGAAGAAGAAGAATCTTCGTTGTAACAGGTTGTCCAGAGAAACTGAATGGGAGTTCAGTGTTTTGATTTTCTCATTTCAGCAATATTCAAATCAGCTATCTTATGTGAAAAAGTTTAATTTTAATTTTTTTCTTGTATGTTTGGGTTATTAGTGATCTGATTTCACCACCTTTTCAAATGGAGTAGCAAATAGGTTACAGGAAAACTACAGTTTCAGTTATAAAGAAATCTATATCTACCATCTGTAAGGGCCTGATGAGTCCCAACACTACTGTGGTAAATGGATTATCATTATTGTACTTCTCCCACAGTCCTCAGGGAAACTCTGAAATAAAAAAGATTTTAAAAGAGCATTGTCAGGCACCCCAGTAATAAAAGGTGGGCATTTAGTTAAGACAAAGCAAAACATTTGGAGGTGGCATGTGCGGAAATAACCAGTTCAGAAATGCCCCTTTACTGAAGAAATGTTACTGCACAATAACAGTTGCCAGCTTGTAGAGATGGAACACTTTGAAAGTAGAGGTGCAATTTAGAATAAAATCGTATGTACAGTAACAAATTAGAGGCAGAAAGAGAGAATACTTCAAGTTCCCCGTCATGTTCCTTAGCTACAAATAATCCTGTGAAATATTTGTTCCAAAGGTCAAATAAAAAAAGACTTCAAAGCAAAAAAGGGTAATACTGAAACTGTCTCTAGAAGGTTTATTCTGAAAATATTTCAGGAGGTGAGAAACCTTTCTCATGCAATAGTCTTACAGGTTCTAACTGCAGGTAGTGAGGAGTTCTGCAAACACCTGGGGATGAGGATCACTTATGTCATCAGGCTGAAAATGAGGGGAGTGGTTTTGGAAAAGCTGTTCAAAGAAAGTGCTGATAAGTGAGGGGAACATTAAGCCAAATTCAGTGCTCACTTACCTTCCCTAGGACTGGACTATGCAAAAGTTTTAAATTCAAAGATGTAGATTGGACATTAAGATGAGATTCTTTTAGGGTGGTGAGGCACTGGAACAGGTTGTCCAGAGAACCTGTAGATGCCCCATCCCTGGAAGAGTTCAAGGCCAGGTTGGATGGATCTTTGAGCAACCTTGGTTCAGTTGAAGGCATCCCTGCCCATGGCTGAGAGGTTGGACTAGACAGTCTTTGAAGAACCCTTCCAGTCTAAACCATTCTCTAATTATACGCAACAAAATAAAGGACTTGCACATGAATATAAGCTCAGAGGGAAAGCTGAGATTCTCAGAAAGGGTGAGATTAAGGCATAAATTAGCCTTTGTATCCACCAGCCAAACTTTGTTTATACTGTTGAAATTGCTTGGTGTTCTCTGAAACTGTTTAGATCAACCTGAGATTTCTCTTGCAAGTCTGAAGCCATTTGGGTATTAGGCATCCAGTCCCACTAAACTCGTAGTCCTGCACACTATTCTGGGCAAAAAGATGGGCATCTCCAGAGAGCTGCTGGTCCTATCCATCTTCTGCTAAGAAGAATCACCCACCAAAGGTGTCCTCCCCTGTCTTGCCATCTGCTATGGAGACATGTAAGCAAGTAGGGCAGATGAGCTCCCTCACATCTGGAGACCTTGAATAAGGTGGAATGAAAACCTTGTGTCACCAGGGGAGTAGATGTGGATGTGCATAAAGGTGGTCTTAACAGGACAGTATTTTTACCTTGATACTGATGATTAGAAAATTGAATCATACTAACAGACCCATGCCCTGTTTGTTGTAAATATCAAACGTTGTTACCAGTTTTAACCTAAGTGTTAGCGAATTTTACACCTAATTAGTGCTGTGCTATTGCTTTATACAAGTTGGGATGTGCTCTCTCTGAAGCAGCTCTTTTCAAGTAGCTGCAAGTATCACTAAGATGATTTTTAGTACCAAATCCTATGCTCTGTTATAGGCCCAATTTTATCTAATCTCCTGTAATTTTGTTAGTGCACCCGCTGTTTTTCTAGCAATTGTCATGCTTCATTTTTCACTGGAGAGACTTTACTTTTTCTATCAAGTGTGCTTGAAGCTAGCAAACCAAGGAGGCCAGACCCTGGCCATCCCCTGCCTGCATCAGCACGGTGCCGAGGGAGCCCTCCGATGTCAACCTCGTGTTACTAGTGGATGGAGCCTTTCCGCCCATGTACCTCTGCCACCATTCACACTGAAGAAACACAGGCTTTCAAAAGCTGTGAGCGTATCTGACTCCTGCCAGGCCTAGAGAAGGGCTTTGGACTATAACAGTTCAGGTATACAAGTACTCGAATGTTGGGACTCAGCAGTGTTAGTCTGTTCCTTTTCCCAGCTCTGACAGTCAAGCCTGTGTGCTCTCGGACATCTCCTGAAATGCACCCAGCAGAAATTTTCCACCTGCATCTACAAATCCCGGGAGATGCGGGAGGCATTACGCATAGGTTCCGTGAAAGATAAAAACAAGCTTATTGTCACTAGTCTTAAAGTGCTGGATCTGTATTTCACGAGAAAAATGCTTGCACATAAAAAATAAGAGAAACCACAAAAACCTCTGCTATTGCTGCAGAGCGATATGCAAAGTATAATGATAAATTTTTACTTTATGCAAAGTAAAATGGTAAATTTCCTGCTGTCCTGTGTTTGGAACTGCAACTGCTTCCAGTTTTGGGACTGAACACTGCAAAGACTACAAGACAGTCTCATTCAATCCTATCCAGTTCAGCTATTTTGATTTGTCTCAGCTAAGATGCTGCCCCAGCACCCTTTTGGGCAATTTTGGAACACTGCAAATATAACAAGTGGATAGAATCTAATTTAGTGCATTCTACTGGAAAAAAAACCCTGTACTCAATCATTCTGTTATCACACCTGCTGCTGTCATGCCATTGTTTGTTTCCGGATAGGACAGTGTTGAACAAAAGAGGTTTTTGGTATTTCTTTGGGGTGAGAAGCTGTAAGTTTATTCTATAAATAAACTAAGCTGGCTTGCACATTTTCTTTAAGGAGGGCTGTGTGGCATGCCTCAGATAGAGAGATCTTTACTGAACAGGTGAGGGTGATGAGTTAAACCTCTTTCCTCCAGGGAGTATTTAATTGCTTTCTCTTGGGGAAAAAAAAAAGCCAAACAAACAAGTAAATAAAAAATGGAGGTGTTCCAAATATCTATAAAAGTTTTGTTTTCACACTGTGCTTCAATCTCATTACAATTTTTGAGGAGTAATAGTGGTAGTCAGACATTCCTTGGATGGGAAGTGATTAGGATGCGAATTGCTGTAGAAAAGCACTATTTGCAGTAATAACACAGCAGGTGTTTTGAAAGAAAGTTGCTTTAACCTTTCAGATTGCAGAGGCATCCCAGTAATTCTAAGAATCACAATCAACAAATGCCTAATTTCACTACTGCTTTCCTAATTAAGAGGGGAAAATAGTGTAAGGAAGCTGAATTGTGAAAGACATTCTCCTACAAATTAGCGGTTTCCTATTTTTGATCTATCACTCGGAATAAAGTAATTTATATGTAGTTTCAAGACTTCCATGCTGGATCATAACATGTTTCTAGCATTGATGGGCACGTCAGGTACAAAAATCTACGTTTTGATCAAAGCCAAAAAAATACAAAGGCAGTGCATCATGGAAAACAGATTACAGTTAGTGATGAAAAGATAATTGTTGTCTGATAATTATGTTGTCTTCAAGACATGGGATGCAACTTTTTAAAAAGATTTCTGCATCATTTGCTGTTTGATGCGGAAAATTCTGTCTTAAAGATTTCATCTGAATGCAAATCCTTTTGAAATCATCCTGATGAAACAATGAAAACCTTGCACATGGTCTTCTGTCTGAACTTTGTGTAGATTTGGGTCTTAACTAGTGAGCTTTGTTCTTTCCTTGCCTCATCACTTCCCTCAGAAAGCATTGCACTGAGTAGCTCTTAACAAATTTTGATCAGGTCATTTCTTGTCCTTTCTTAATTAATTAAATTGACCCGTGGTATAGAAACTCATTATTATTATATTATCCTCATTATTCACAAAGTCAAGGTGTAGTTAGATTTTCCTCCTACATAGGTGCATATTATCTATTCAGATTACAAAGCAAAGTTCTTCATTTAACTCTTAATCTATTCTTAACACCTGAATTACGAATAGTATCAAAAGAATCTAGAGGCTTGTCCTGCTTGGACTAAATAGCACAAGTCCCAGCATTTCTAATGGATGCAGGATTAGATTCCTTTTTTTACATGGTAAAATTGTAAACATCAGAAGTAATGCAAACAGTTAAAGTAAATTATTCTATTTGTCATATTTTAAGACAATAGATTATACATTACTTTCCACAGTATTCTGTTTTTCACTGCTGTATTTTGCCTAATAGCCAATCATCTATTAATGTAGGGGGAAATTTGCAGTATCAGACATTCTGCAAGATATTCTGAGCACATTGCCACTCAGCATAGGAGCGTAGAGGTTAGTTCAGAGACTTTTGCTTGACAGAAATCTGAATGCAGCAGAGATCTGCTCCAAAGCACACAGAAATCACTGTGGAAAACCTCAGTGACTTCAGTGAGTTTGGGATAAAGCCCTGGAATTTCCTGAAAGGAAAATAAATGGCAAATATTTCTAATTGTAAGTAATTTTAAAGCAGACTACTTTGTTCTCCAGAATCACTTTTAAGGAGCTGCTAGAGACCAAGAACATGTATAATTTGATTAGTTTGATGTCTAGGATTTTTTTTCCTGCTTACTCTTTTTAGTTGATGGAAAAAATAAATTCTCTTACAAGCTTACCTCTGATTGATCACAGATAAATTAAAGAGCTTTGATGTGGCCAGCAGAGCATACTTACTGATCTAATAACAAACACAAGTGTTTTTTGAAAAAAAAAAGCTCTTGGGCGTATACTGAAATTACATGTTTGTTTTTCTCCCCTCTTTTGAATAATAAAAAAATTATACCTTTTTTTTTTCTTTTAGAAATGTTTCCTCAAGCTGATTGTTCTGCTTCAGCTATGCACACACTCTATAGCAGAAAGGATAAACAAGTATAGCTTTGTACTTAGTCCAGAACAAGAAAACCTACATTCAAAACTGTTTTCATAAAAGCCACTAAGAACTTAACCTGTCTTAGGTTGCTCTCGCTTGGCTTTTCTTGCATGTAAGCCTGACTGATGCCAGGCCTATTTGCTCTTATAGTTCCCAGTTTTAGGGAAGAGTATATAGAGATTAGTAAATTCTCTTGTTTGTCCTAAAATTCAAGGGTAAGTGATCATTCTTCAGGTTTTTGTTAGGCTTTCTTCTTTGGAGGGAGGGGCAGTGAATTGCAGCAATGCCTGATGATAAGTTCCTAGGTGCTCTTTTAGCTGAGCATTTTAAAATTGCTGGTGCTCAGCATACCAGAAAATGAGGCACTGGAAAGACAGGTGTCAGTGCCTTACCGAGCTCAGTGGGGACCGAAACTTGCCGGCCAGTAGAAGCCCAGGGCTGCCTAGGGTTCAGTGTAGTGTCAGGGTCTTCATTTTCAGAAACTGTGTTACTGTGTGGCTGAGATGGAACTGGCTCATGACACCGTGTCCCCGCTACCTGTCAAATAACCTCCTTCATGAGGGCACCACACTCTGCCTGGAAGGGCCTGTGCTGCTTGGGCAGAACGCTGCTGTGAGAAGAGTGCCCTCCTGTACCTTCCTCCAGTGCTCAGAAATCCCATTCTTTACAGCTTGAGTTTTTTCATGGACACTTTTATACTTACTTGGTCTTGTCCAGGGATTTCCCCATCGTGGTAAAATACCCATTGTCTTCCTCTCAAATTTGCTCTGATGGGAGTAATCGAGTGACTCACTTGGCTTTGTTTTGTTCCCCAAGAAAATGAAACATAGTTAGTGGAAATGTTTCTTTGATTTCCTTTTACATCATTTTAAAAGCTCAAAATGAAACCAGAAGCTTTCTGATGAACACAGAATGATCACTAAAACACTTGAAGTTGTTATTCATTCTGGGTGAAGGCCGGGTTCATTCAAGGCCAGGTTGGATGGGGCCCTGAGCAACCTGATGTAGTGCATGGCATCCTTGCCCATGGCAAGGGGCTTGGAACTAGATGATCTTTAAGGTCCCTTCCAACCCAAATCATTCTCTGATTCTGTGAGGAACTAAAATCATTTAGGAACAGAAATTTGAAACAAAAAAAACCAGAAAAGTATCCAACCTGTGAAAATGACAATTTGTCTGCCATCAGGCATCTTTTAAGATTCTCAGTGTACTGTGAAATAGCCTTCTCTTAATTTTTTTTGTTTTTAAGTAATCACTGTTGATTTTCTCTTCAAGTTGCATGCCTGTCCTCTGGACTCTCTAACCCTAATTTTTTGCTGACCTCCTTTCTCCCCCTACCCCCTGGGCCCTGTGTATATATGGCAGGGCCTTGTACCCTCGAAATACTGCTTCTCTTCCTGTCTTTGACACAACAGCTTTCTGGAGTGCTGGGCTTTGCAAGGATAAGGCCTCTCTAATATTCAATTTGTAGTAAATTATGAGCTGTTTTTGAAAATCCAAACTCCTGCCTTCCAGTGTTTAAGTTCCATTTGGAGAATTTTGGGTTTAATTTGATCCAGTTGTCATTTTTGTACGGGAAATAGCTTATCTGTGTGCTGAATGAACAGTGGCTGGTTTTATTGAAAACTAGAAGCCCAAGTGGGGTTTTTTTTGTTATTTTGGTGTTCCTTTTTTTTAATCCCCTGAAGCTATCTAGTTGATTTCTGTTGCGGCTGACTCCAGAACTCCTAATGAAAACCAGAACAGAACAAAGTTTTTGGGAGACACATAAACCTAATATTAGTTTGGAAGGAGTAAATATTTATCCAGGCAGAAGGAGATGACTTATTT